>JARQZK010003714.1:105000-152500 GCA_030704885.1 Cynegetis impunctata
TACCTTATGGAACACTTGGGCTAACTTTAGAAAAACTACATTGCAAATTTTCTTTTCATAGAACATAGTGTTGGAATCCAAACTGATAGTTGGAAAGTATTTCTGGAAGATCAGGATTCGCATATAATCTTTACAATAGAAGTCTTGCATAAACTTCCATTGCCAAAGCTTGAATAACATTATTATTTCAGTGAACTTCCAGATTGAAGATGAGTATGATAGCCTCAGAATGCTGTTAAGGATGGCTTCTTGTAAGACAATATATTTTTTAGGTAATCTTTTCATTATGGGTTTAGTGTTACAGGTTTACATCCCTATGCCTTGCGATTATTAAGTTTTTTATTTCTTCATTTACATTAATTCGCAATTAAATTGTTTTTTTCCTGAAAGTCAAACACAATGAATGAATTTCAAGAAATATTACTCACACATACAATTAAAAATTCATAGCACTGTTATATTTTATTATTCTTTTCATATCATCGTAAAAAATTAAATAAAGTTGTCCTTACCTCACTGTATTCACATGTCGATTGAAAGATAACGAATGAAATGAATACTGAAACCTGTTTCCATTATATTAACAACAATGATAACGGCAACGTAGGTACTAGTTTTTGAAGTAATAATTTCGATCAAACATTAAATTACGCTTTCAGTGGAACGAAAGGAAAATTCACATATTTTACGGAAATGAGAAGCGAACATTAAAAAGTAATTATTACCTGTTGTTGAAATGAAAGAAGTGCAATTTGTTCATATTACTTTGAATTATTAAATGTGAAAGTTTGTGCCACTAATTTGTGATTATTGTCGAAGAATAATAAAACTTATCTAGATATTTGATCTTAGTTATGAATATACCTATACATTGAATAACTATACGGGTTTGAGTTAATAGTGAATTGAAGATAAATATTTTATTGGGATGATAGCCCTGAAAGCTCAGGTTAATACACTTTTGTTTAACTATAATATTCGTATATTCAACTTTTCATTTATACTTGTAAAACTATGGAATACATAATATAATTGTTGAGTAATTCAAGAAAGCACTAACTTATATATATATATATATATATATATATATATATATATATATATATATATATATTATATATATATATATATATATATATATATATATATATATATAATATATATATATATATATATATATATATATATATATATATATATATATATATATATATATATATATATATATATATATATGTAAAATATATATATATATGTATATATATATATATATATATATATATATATATATATATATATGTATATATATATATATATATATATATATATATATATATATATATATATATAAACCGTTCAATTGAAAATTTTTAATTATTGTGATTAAATTCTAGAATAGTGAAGTTTCATTTAAAATTTTGCATTTTCAATCGTATTTTCTGAAAATAATAGGCAGAATAAGAATATCAAAATTTGGGAAAGTGTCGCCGTTTTTAGGTAGTTATTGTTTATTTTTACATATATTTTACCCTATACGTGCACATATTGACATCTGCAGCGGCTATCAAATTAAAGTATTTCAAATTTGATATCTGTTGTTTATGAGGCAGAACGAAACTTTCGAAGTTAAGGTAAATTTCTCCAACAGCCTCCACCAGTACACGACGCACTTCACGAACATAAAATTTGTTTTCGAATAAAATAAATTATTTTCCCATACGGTTTGCTATCGAAGCGTGGTTATTCAGTAAGCAATGATCTTCTCGACTATTTTTTTCAGTAAAATATATTATTTTCTAATTTTTATGTCGATTCGCTACTGAGGCGTGGTTTAAAAAAAATTAATAATCGTCGAATTCATTTCAATAAGTACATCAAAACTTTTGAGAAAGTCATGAATCACATGACGAAAGATAAACTATATATTAATATATAGAAGTACATAAAGACACTCATTCACATTCGTTGTCAGAGTAGAAAGTGATATAGCAACAGGTAGCTAAAAATTGTATTTTCTTCCACATCAAGAGTTGCCAACCAAATTATTGAAAATGGCTACCATTAAGATTGAAATGATTTTCTAAGTTAAAATATTAACATTTATTTCCAATTCATTCCATTAAAATTTTCTGATGCTCCTGTTCTTATATAGGTACTGTTAAAAGCTGGATTCATTTAATGTAACAACTACATTATTAGCCAACCATTCCTATTATGAGTCTATATAAGCGCTATACAAAATTGTATAATTCATTGAAAACTGCCTCACTTTCTTGGCAGAAAGCGAATAAGTAAGCAGGAAAGTAGACAGCAGAGTATGTGAACTTGTCAGTAATGGTGCTATTGCGCATTCCCCGGACCTGCTATACCCTGAAAGTTTAGAAATAGGCACTACGAGGAGCAGCGACTGTTAACCTGCTGCCAATTGAATTTCTGTATTAATATCTGAATCGATTCAAATAATATCAAAGTATGAAATGCAAGAGGGAGTGAAATTATATGTAGATACTGAGGAAACTCTATGGAAGATACTCTCATATTTCAATGGTCTTAACAGTTCTTCCTTACTTTTTAAGTTTCAAAAAGAGAGATCAATGAAACAATTCTCGCTATAGACAATTTTGTTTTATCACATTTATTTAACATTACATTAATGTAATTTACCAAACTTAAAACACAGAGTGCTATTTCAACGTCCTTCATTTTTGGATAATTGACTAAAGTGAGACTACAGCTGAATTGTTACTAGCTTCAAATGATGCCTAGGAAGTATTCAGGACAGAAAATTGGGCAGCGCGGTAGCAGCAGCAGTGACAAAATATGTGAATGAGTTTTTATAATAGATCCTGAAACAATTATTTAAGAAATTCAATTTTTGATTTATTACTAGAAGTCTACTGAGGCTAATTAGCCTCAACAATGTCTAGTCGATCGCTGATCAATTTTGTTTTAATTATTCCAGTAACATGAAACTTTCATCATCCGATAACGAATTTCGGGCAGTTTATTCACCAGAAATTGGGATTTTTCATTATCCGCCTCCTGAGTTATCGATTCCCCGTTCAATGGAGTTGCATTTTTCTATTATGCTGCTATATTACACAAATCAATCAGTAGCTTTCATGATGTTTCACTGATGATTTATTTTCAACCTTTATCGAAACAATTTCAACGAGATAGCGGAAGCTTCCAGTTGGTTTAATATGATATAAATGAATTTCTAGGAAGATATGATATTTAAACGGAAAATTTTCCAAACTGAAATCAGTATTTTCACATATATCAAACCTAATAGACGATTTTCAATTGAAAACCTACGTGAATTTTGTCAAAGCAGTATGTGTAAAAGAATCAAATAGTAGAAATGAACAGTCTTCCATATCAAAACAATTCAAGCATTTCAAACAAACTTGCATGTGTCTCAGATTTAAGGTACCGGAAATACTACATGAAAAATATGGAAAATAGTAATTTCCGGGAAGTTAATAGGTTTCGAGAAAGTAGTTTTCATGAACAATGAAATATTGATTCCGAAGAGCAACATCAGTCGAATTACATATTTACTGTAGTTGAATCAACCATATTTTAAGATGAATATCAGAAACTTCCGTTTAGTTTTAAAAAAATTTAAAAAACTGATTTTTATTATTTAATTTGGAACCAAAATGTAATGAAATATTTTTCAATATTCACTAGAAGTATTAATGTTCAGTTAACACTTTGCCTTGTGGAGCAGCGGTTGAGTGACCATCTGTGGAGCAGACGAGCTGGGTTCGAATCCTGGATTAGGTATGGATATTTTTGATTACCTATGAGTTTCATTGGTTTTACTGAATATATGCAGTTGGGTAATGTACATACATTGTTCGTAGCCCCATAAGCCATTCGGAGTCAGTGTTAAACTGTAGATACATAGGATGAAAAACTCTCGAGAAGCAGAACTCCGTCCTAATAGGGTAATGTCTCCAAATTTTCATTCTTTTTACATACATATTTTTTAAGTACTTAATTTTGAGGCGACGAAATGATGCACAAAGCTAGAATATCTGCGAAAACGTGTAAAACTTCTTTATCAAAATAGCGGTTTAAACAGAAAACTTTTGAAACTACAGATATCACCTTCCTTTCATCGATCGAGTTCATGTGTTATATATATATAACTTTTAGCCTTCTTACTAAATCTTGGGTGGCTGTAGAGATGAGCAGCCCTCGAAAATCGTCAAAAACACCTGAAATATCTACATACAAATTGCTGCGTTCAAAGAAATCATTGCTATACTACACTAATAACAGCTAACATTAATCCACGACGTACCAGATGTTAACCCTCAAACTTAATCAGCAGAAGCTGTGGAGGTACGGAAAACCTCAAGAACAACGAAGAAAAGGTGAAAATGTCGGCATTCTAGAAAATTTGTTGCAAATATCAAGACTGCTAATGAGTTCATAACTTGAAACATGTCGAACTATCCTTTTCAAAATTTTTTTATAATTGTTTTTCTAGTTAGACAAAAGGTTATAGTTTTACAAAAAATAATAAGAGTTGGTAATTGTTCAATTAAATAATTTTATTGAATATTTTTTATTTTATTTACACTTCTTTCTAGATCTATTATCGAAAAAATTATCATTAAAAAAAATATATTTTTAAGTAGCGAAAACTCCTTTATTTTCATAATGTGTGTAACAATTAGAGGTTCCAGATTCCCCCTCCCGTCACTTAGAAGGCACTAAAAAAGGCTTGAAACTAACTATATTGCTACTGAATTTTAAAAAAATTTCCATATTAATGTGTCCTCGTTTCACTCACCAAAAATATAGCAAGCCTATATATATATATATATATATATATATATATATATATATATATATATATATATATATATATATATATATATATATATATTATATATATATATATATATATTTATATATATTTATATATATATATATATATTTATATATATATATATATATTTAATTATTTATTTGAATTGTTGTTGCCTGTGATCTATTTTTAATCTCTTGATAATTATTAGCAATAACAGGCTGGTTGAATCTTAAAAAACTCGATTTTATTAAAAAGTTGATGTTTCACTACGACATTCGAAAAAATTGAAATTTCTTTGACATTTATTGATTTGAAAAAACCTGAATAGACAAAGACGACTTTATTTATTATGTATTATGTTATCAGTCCAATATAAACATTCAAAATTGTTATCATCAGAAGGTAAGGAAAACTACAGAAACCTCTACCCCAGACGGTAATTGTTAGAAATGTTTATTTGTTTATCACAATCGATGGAAATTGATAGACAGACTGTTTCGCCCTTATCGAGGCTCATCAGTATCATCCATCCACCGAGAGTGATAACCAAACCAACATTTCAAACGGTCATACATATTTCTTCTAGTAACTCCATGACATATAACTGTGACACAGCGCCACCAGTCGGAAACAATTGAACCACATCTTTCAGAATAGAAGAAAACATTTCGGCAACGAAACTCTTACGTCCTGACACCCGAAGGTGGTTACTATAATCGCTAAGCAAGAGTAAAGTTGATACATCCATTTTGATGTAATTCAAAATTCACACGCCGCAAGTAACAAGCGCTCCAATTTTATACCTTTTACAGGTAGCAATGAATGGAAAACAGAATTCTTCGTGTTAACGACACACGTTCTTGGCAATAAAATGAAGTGAACTAGGACATTTATTTGAAACTAATCAAACAAACCTCCTAGCGGAGCTGGTTATAAGAGTTCACGAAGCATCGAAATATCAACATCTACCCCAGACGGTAATTGTTCGAAATTTTAATTTGTTTATCACAATCGATGGAAATTGATAGACAGACTGTTTCACCCTTATCGGGGCTCATCAGTATCATCATGTTACTTGCGGCGTGTGAATGTTGAATTACATCAAAATGGATGTATCAACTTTACTCTTGCTTAGCGATTGTGATAAACAAATTAACATTTCGAACAATTACCGTCTGGGGTAGATGTTGATATTTCGATGCTTCGTGAACTCTTATAACCAGCTCCGCTAGGAGGTTTGTTTGATTAGTTTCAAATAAATGTCCTAGTTCACTTCATTTTATTGCCACGAACGTGTGTCGTTAACACGAAGAATTCTGTTTTCCATATATATATATATATATATATATATATATATATATATATATATATATATATATATATATATATATATATATATATATATATATATATATATATATATATATATATATATAGATATATATATATATATATCTTTTTGATAATTATTAGCAATAACAGGCTTGGTGAATCTCAAAAAAAAAAACCACGAATGTGGCGAAACGTCAACTTTTTAATAAAACCGAGTTTTTTGAGATTCACCAAGCCTGTTATTGCTAAAGGTATACAAAAAGTTAAAAATAAATCACAGGCAACAACAAATCAAATGAATAAATATATATATAAATATATAAATATATATATATATATATATATATATATATATATATATATATATATATATATATATATATATATATATATATATATATATATATATATATATATATATATATATATATATATATATATATATATATATATTGATTGTGAGTTACGTCCGTAAGTTCGGTAGTAAATGTCACGCAAAATATCCGAATACCACTCGACGATCACGTTTTTCTGTCAGATAAAAGTTTTCGCATAATAGGAACGTTTCGTTTCATACTACATTAACCGATGTAAGGGAACGAACGCGCAAAAACGTGGCTGGCCCTAGAGAAAAAGCCATTCACGCCAGAAACTGTACGGCTGTCGGGTTTTATCGCCGCAGCGGCAGAGGAAGAAATAAATCCACGAAATATGAAATATCGGCTATCTATTAGGGTGGCGAAAGCGACGCCGGTGACACCTAGAGTGGAGGCAGCGTCGTTTAGTTAATATCGTTCTCTCCAAATAAAATATACCGCCCGATAGTTAATAACCGGGGGCCATCTGTTATTCCTCGTCCTCGATGGCAGGGCTGCCACTCGACTAACCTAATAGACCCAAATTAAAAATGTTGCGGCTAGTGCTGCCGATTCGTTTGGACTGTTTCTTGTTGTTGTCAATTTTCCGGAACGAGTTGGGGGCGTTCTGGTTTAGGTAGTTCGGGACGATGAATAAATTTTTTCTCTGTTGAATGTTCCTTTACAACCTCTCCTCATCCCATAAAGGTGAAATATCTACACTGTGTTCAACTTTCTGCACTGCCAATTCAATTAGAATACTACAATATATATTACATCATTATTGTTTGTGTGTATCATTGTGTGTAGGGGAGACCGGGTACAAAAGTAACATTTTGTACTTTCGCCTTGGTTTCTCGTTAGGTGTTATTATTTCGGTGAAATTGATATAGCCATACATAAATTCCGTTTATGTTCTATACATTTACATCTTCAATTACCTTATTATTGTGTATTTTGCATGATCCACAGAAACTTTAAAAAAATTTGTCATATGTTACTTTCGACCACGTTGGTGGGCCGAAAGTAACACGTTGTGGGTCGAAAGTAACAGGGCAAAGGGGTTTGTAATGAATATGATATGACATATTTAATCAAACAAATATTCATTGGAAAATTAAGTGTCAGTCTTCTCTATTCAGACTCGAAATTATGGCACACATAATTCATGACGCATTCAGTACCTATGAGACCACATTTTGCATTCGAAACAATGTAAACTTTGCTCATTCAGTCGAGACTAATGCTAAAATTTTCTAAACAAACGAGGTAGAAGCAATCTTCGTCGTCAAATTACAACTGCGCTAGTATTTCTAGTTTAAATTTTATATATCTATGCAGTGTAACATGGCAGACATTCAATTTTTTCTGCCATGGCTCTAATTTTTTCATCATCATTAAAATGCTCTTCAGCCTCTTTTCGATAGACTTCCATGTTAGTTGTTATTCGTGCGGTGGTTATTATGCGTTCTAGCGGCATTTTGTTGAAATAAATACACACACACATAAAAAGTTTACTTATAGTAAATCAATACGGGGACAAAAGTAACATGTTACTTATGTACCCATAGGGTGCGTTACTTTTGTACCCTACAGCATTTTTGCTAGAACATGAAAGATAACCTTGAAACGGAACATGCTAGATAAAAATGAATTTAAGCACTGGAAAATCAATCTAATTGAGTATCCATATGCAAATATTCAGATTAATATCATCCCTTCAATACTGCATAAACACTAAATAAGTAAACGTCAAAAAATTTACTTTTGATTTGTGAAATCACGTAGCGTCCTCTCACACGATCTAACAGTGCGTGGCGCGAGCGGCGATTAAATGCAACTGAAGGTCTCCCCACTGGCTATCACCTGACAGCAGCTAAGTGGTGTTTTGACAATTCTTCAAACCAACAGAGCATTTGTTACTTTCGACCCGCCGTTACTTTTGTACCCGGTCTCCCCTATTATATATATTATTATATTATTCTACTGATTTTATACGCTTTATTTATATTCTATTATAGGTACTTATACTCATTCATAGCTGTAAATTATATTATATTCGTTTTGTAATCGGGATTACTCCTGTAAGACAATAACTTTTTTTTTAATAGTAATAGTAGCTTGTCTTTTTTAAACATGTTTGTTTTTTATTTCAAGTATAATGGCTTTGAATTGAATCATTAGCCAACATCATTATATAACATTAAAAAGTTGTATTACACTGTGGTGCATGTAGACCAGTAGGTCAGTGTCACGATTGGTTACTTCATAGTAAATAAAGAATGTTTAGTTTGTACCTTATATTGTTGTAAACTGTACGGGTGGCCAAGGTCACACGTCAGCACTACATTGTATAAACATGGTTATATATATATATATATATATATATATATATATATATATATATATATATATATATATATATATATATATATATATATATATATATATATATATATATATATAAACCAGAGGGAATCTCTGATAGAGATATATAGTGAGACTGATATAGACTTGGAGACTCGTCACGCTGCCGGAGAGGTTAACCATAAGTCTAGAGTCTATACGAATAAAGACCAAAGTATAGAATGAACCTTTGTATTATTTAGTACCCAGGACCAGTCATTACAACACGCTATAATCAAATTACAATTCAACTAAAATATGACAATCTTTATACAATATTTTTGGGAAAAAAGTTTATTGGAACGAAGTTCCTTACGGCAGGCTTAGGCGGGAGATAGAGATTTCGCTGCGGGACCAAACTGAAAAATATGTAAGACTAAAAGTGTGACGGAAGTAGACTGACGAAAGTAAACTGAAGAAAGTAGACTGACGACAGTCACTCTTTTAGTTAACACTAGTGAGAGGCTCCATCGCCCATTAAATAAATCCGTGAAAAATATACATCGATAAAAATATAGTTTCTCGAACGCTCAGGAGTGCTAAGCCCTTTCCAGCTTCTGTCGAACGGGCGCACAATCTACTCGCTGTCAATCTCAGTTCGTGAATAATCGGCTAGATACTACGACCTCATTGGCCCTCGCCGTGCCGAAACTTCTCGATAGAACTCAACTCGTCTAACTATCGGCTCCAAAGGCGGTCACGTGAATTCGAGTCCATGTGACGTGAAAATAGTTCTTAAGCGTCGGGAATGCTGCCGTTTTAGCGAATTTCGGAGAAACGTCTAACTTTAAATGTTCGATATAGAAAATCGGCATCTCGGATCGAGGCGAGGCGTAGCCTAAGCACTACGGAAAGGACGTGACCGATCGACAGGACCCTTCGGGCCCCGTGATTCGGGGCCAGTCTCCTTATCTCGGCTTCATAAGTTTGCCAAAATGCGGCCTTCGGCCGCCTGCATTTTGAGAAGTCGAATTTGGCAAACCAATTATTTATTTAGTATTATATACAATCGAATATTGTATACCTTTCTCTTTCTCCCTCTTTCTTTCCGTTCACTCATCCCTTCTCCTTCTGATCCCACTCCGCCACGTCAATCGCCAAGGCATTATATGTACTCATTAATTCATGTACAAGCAACTCGAAAACGTCAGATGTGAAACATCGAAATAATTTTGTATAAGTTATATGCATAAAAGAACAGATTACGATAGGAATCAGATATGGCATAATGAAAAGATAAAGCTTTACAAATTTGTTCCATAAAATAATGACTACGTATTGTAGGTTTATATTCAATTATATAGCGTGGCGATACGTTATCCTCTCGTTATATATACTCTTGCGTCTAAACTTTACATTGCGTTGACGGCCGAGTGGTCTAAGTACTGAACCCTGGTGTGCCGTATTTCTGGGTTCGAATCCCAGAGGTTACTCCTGGTTTTTTTAATTTTTCTATTTACAATCTTGTGAGAGCTCGTAGCCCAACATTTCAATATTAATTATTTCAACTTGGATTAGTATAAATTATCACTTCTGTCATGCGCCCCGACACGCACATGTTTCGTTTTCGCAAATTGTGGTCCTTCTATATTATCCGAAGAAACTTCGTTCCTACCTGTCCAATGACACCGTTTTCTTGTTTTTACTTCATTTTATATTTCAAATAGAATTTTTTTTCGCACTTTATCCTGAAACACATCTTCATACATTTTTCAGGGTTCCGTAATCAAAGAGTAAAAACGGGACCCTATTACTAAGACTTCGCCGTCCGTCTGTCACCAGGCTGTATCTCAAGAATCGTGATAGCTAGATAGTTGAAATGTTCACAAATTATGTATTTCCGTTACCACTATAACAACAAATACAACAAACAATATAAAATACAACAATCAAATCATGAAAAACATACTAGTCGACCATGGTCAATTTCATACATTACATAAAGTGAACAAGGAAAATTATTTAATAATTCAAAAAATTATCGAACAACTTTCCAAGGAAGCTGGTTATACGTATTCAGCAACGCAAAATCTGCATTCACAATTGAACGGTGAATTATAGAAATTGTCAAGTCATCCCGACTCAAAATCTGCATACAGCTGTTTCGATCTTATTAGATCTCAGCGCGCTCTCGTGAGTATATCTAAAGGTTTTAAATCACTATGTCAGTGTGCCTTGGAATCATATACACCACTGTTGTAGAGTAAATATCTTCATATCAGGAGGTACGTGTTTAAGCGACGAATTTCTGCATTTTCAGTCTAAGCGGTGAATTGTTGTTTTCCAATTTCTTTAGTGGGATGGCGCTCTGGATTGTTATCCAGCCAGTGTTACTGACCACGATTTGTATTGGGGAACAATTAGAAATTTATTAATTCACTCCGAGTCAAATAAGCTGCACTGATGAGATCTAATAAGATCGAAACAGCTGTATGCAGATTTTGAGTCGGGGTGACTTGAGAATTTCTATAATTCACCGTTCGATTGAGAATGCAGATTTTGCGTTGCTGAATACGTATAACCAGCTTCCTTGGAAAGTTGTTCGATAATTTTTTAAATTATTAAAGAATTTTCCTTGTTCACTTTATGTAATGTATGAAATTGACCATGGTCGACTAGTATGTTTTTCATGATTTGATTGTTGTATTTTGCGTATTAAGCGACTAGAATATTCGGAGCGCGCTCTCGTGAGTATATCCAAAGGTTTTAAATCACTATGTTAGTGTGCCTTGGAATCATATACACCACTGTTGTAGAGTAGATATCTTCATATCAGGAGGTACGTGTTTAAGCGACGAATTTCTGCATTTTCATTCTAAGCGGTGAATTGTTGTTTTCCAATTTCTTTAGTGGGATGGCGCTCTGGATTGTTATCCAGCCAGTGTTACTGACCACGATTTGTATTGGGGAACAATTAGAAATTTATTAATTCACTCCGAGTCAAATAAGCTGCACTGATGAGATCTAATAAGATCGAAACAGCTGTATGCAGATTTTGAGTCGGGGTGACTTGAGAATTTCTATAATTCACCGTTCGATTGAGAATGCAGATTTTGCGTTGCTGAATACGTATAACCAGCTTCCTTGGAAAGTTGTTCGATAATTTTTTAAATTATTAAAGAATTTTCCTTGTTCACTCTATGTAAAATATAAAATAAATATTTAAGGGGGGCTACCATACAAACAAACGCGATTTTTTTGCCCTCATACAACAGGTAGGCACTTGAAATATTTACAATATACTCAGTTGTATTTTTTCTTCAATAATAAATAATAAAATTAAAATAAAATATCCTTCGTGCGCGAGTCCGAATCGCTCTTGGCCGGTTCTTTTACTTGTTGCCCTGAATATGACCTACGACATTTCATTTATTATCACTTCCTTTAATCTTCATGAGATTGTTATTCCTCTAGTTCTTCAACGTAATTAGCAAAAACGATCATACTACATTTTCAATAATCTATATTTGACATTTCATATTCTTCCCTTCATATTTTTCAATAAAATACAAAAAGCTTTATGCTGTTTAGAGGCGGTTTTAATATGCAAAAGAAAAACAAGTGCACATAAGCCTAGACGCTCTTCAAGGCTAATATTTTTTTCTTCTTCATACATTCATAATACAACATTACAAATTCATATGTAACGCTAGAACTAAATTATATTTCAACTAGACGACGAGAATCTTTTCACAATGTATTTGTGAAAAAAATTTATTTTTACTTCATTTTATGAAAAAAATTTTTTTCGCACTTTCGTCCTGAAACACTTCTTCAACATCTCAAAATTGATATTTATAACACTATTTTTTCAGTTTTTGCCCTGAAATTGACCTTCGACATTTCATTCATTATCACTACTTTTAACTTACATGAGATTGTCATTCCTCAAGTTCTTCAAGGTAATTGGCAGCATCGATCATACTACATTTCCAATACTCTATATTTGACATTTCATATTCTTTCCTTCATACTCTTCAACAAAATAGAAATAGCTTTATGCTGTTTATAGGCGTTTTAAATATGCAGAAGAAAAACAGGTGCACATAAGCCTAGATGCTCTTCAAGGCACCTTTTTTTTTTCTTCTTCATACATACACAAGGAAAAAGAGGTTTATAATACACATAATGAATGTTACAATAAAGGAGAATTCAAAAAATATATATTTTTGAATCCGATGATTTGACATGATCTGAAAAAATATGTTATACTTCAAATTTGTTCATTTGTTTCTTTTTGTTGCAATTTTCCGAAAGGAGTTGGGGAAGTTCTGGTTTAGATAGTTCTGGACGATGAATAAAATTTTGCTTTGTTCTATAATCTGCAAATGAGATACCACATATTCTACTTTCCTACGTCATTTTCTTTAATGAACTCATATCAAAGGAATAACGTAAAATGAATACAGAAGGAATGCATTAAAATCTACCATTTTTTTTATTTCTTCTCATCTTAGTTGCCTTCTATTTCGAGAACAAGTCTCATTGTCTTGAAATATTACGTCAACGTGCTTTATGTTGGATGGAAAAAAAACATGAAAAGCTTCTGCGGTTTACCCACACAATAATCATTATTTTTTTTCACGTGTTGAAAGCATTACAACCGTCAGTATTGAATATATATACTTGACATTCCATCTTCCGAATATTCAATGGAAATAGTAACCTATTCAACCATTTTCTTTGGGGATCATTGTTATATTATGTATCATTGATTTTCTTTGAACAGTATATTATATGAGTTTTCTTCGATGGCGGTGTCATTATTATTGTGAATGGAATAAGCTTATAAATTTCTGATCTGACTCCTTCTAAATGGAATTTTCATTAAAATTATTTTATCTTCGATTGACAAAGAATTCTAGTTTTCTAATTTTTTTTTACTCAATACGAACCTACTGCCTGTAGCCGATGGTTCGGAACGGCCAATGGGCTTGTAAACAATGTAAATTACACAACTATTCAAATTGTTCGAACCATTGAAACTCAAAAACATACACATCTATCAGTGGCGGATTTAGATATTTTCCGCCAGTAGGCTATTCAAATTTTGCCGCCCCTACCGACCTCTACAGTTCGATACCCAAGTTCACAATCATATTAATTACAATTTTTGTCAATGAGCTTGTAACTCTATGATTTATGCACTATAGTCCAAATTACATCACCTGTTTCCTGTGAAAATTAGTATGATTGTGAACTATGTTCTGTCAATTCCTAGATTATTTTTACAATCCAACGATTTAGGTAAGATTGTACAATAAATATTTTTTGGGCATATTTCTGAGATAATAAAAGCTCAATTATGTACTAGTTTTACTAAAGGCGGGGTAAGGTATACGTTGATACTAGTTTTAGTAATTTATATTCGATTAACATAATTAAATAATTTTTATTGCGTTTACTTACAGTTTAAAAACAATATATTCAATTATCTGGTAACAATCCGGATGATGATGACGACGAAATTTTATTAATTAAGTTATGAAAGTTTCAAAATACCCTTTTGCGCAATTTTTTATTTCAAAAATCATCAATTAGATCGTCGTATGAAATCTTGTTCATCAGTTCTGACTATGCACGAAACGGCTAAAACTTTAAGGTTTTAAGGTGAATCTTAGATGATTTTTCACCCGTTTCAAGCAAGAAAAGCTTCTCTCGCTCGAACAGAGCTCAAAAAAGTATTAAAATTAGCATTTTTTAGCTACCGGGTAGATTTACAAGCGCTTCTACTTCAAAAAATAGCAGGAAGTTACACGGACGGCCTGCAAAGTCGACCTTCTTTCAGAATTTCAGAAACATTTTTCGACAACGATATCTCCCGAATTAATCATCTGATTTTTATGCTATTTGGGCCAATTGACACAGTTCGATAAGGAAGAGATTTTGAAACTGATCGGTTTGGTAGTCTAAGAGGTATTCCGAAACAATGAGAATTTAATTTTTGCATTTTCTCAAAATCCACTGAGCTAACTCGATTGCAATTCTCAGGAAATCTATTTTTTCTTTCATATTGCACTGCATTGTGATCGGTTGACACATACATAGAGATATTATCATGAAAATAGTCATAATGGCTTAATACATAATTGTATATAAAATTTGGCCTCAAATTTACCGCCCCTGAAAATCTGCCGCCCTAGGCTACTCAGCCTGCTGGTAAATCCGCCACTGACATCCATCCTTCACAGATGGTTGCTCTACCTCTGCTCCACAAAGCGTGTGTCATCAATACGTATAACAAAGTATGATTGAGCAGCAAAAATTACACTTTGACAACTAAATATCCAACATTTCTTGAATATGAGGTACATGAATAACATAATACTTCGAGAAAAATATTCAACAGATTCTTAATATTTTTCTATTACTATAATGATTTCCTTGTTAGAGGTTTGTTTCAGTGAAGAATACTTCGAATTCTACTGAACAATATACGGAAAGATTTCTCATATTGAACCGGCTCCCAAATCAAACCTCTTGAGTTTTTTCTTCTTGCGGTATATCTATCAAATTGAAGATAAATGGATACTGTAACGGACTTTTCGTGTCGGTTCTCCTGAATTATAAAGAAGGTATCTTTTAGTTATATACAAGTTTATTTACAGTAAACTATTAACAGAAATCAAATAATTAAATAGTATGATCCAACGCGCATCTGCTTCTGCTCTGGTCTCGTTTCGCTGCGTCGACCGCAACTCCAGTGCGCAGGCAGTCCTTGGTCAGTCGAGGACGGAGCGAAGTGTAGGGAGTAGCTGGATCTCTGCGTTCTTAGGTCCGCGATTCTGCTTGACGTGATTACGGGGACCGGGATCGGTTTCGTCGCCGCCAGCTGGTCAACCTCGTTGGCCACTGCAAGCGAGTCAGCTCCCGGTCTATAGGAATTCACCGACAATCAGCACTTGTCGGACGGAACGGAATAGATTGGTCAGTACCTAACCTACTAGGAATTCCGACAATCAGTACTTGTCGGACGGAACGGAATAGATTGGTCTGTACCCAACCTACGAGGATATCCGACAATCAATACTTGTCGGACGGAACGGAATAGATTGGTCAGTACCCAACCTACGAGGATATCCGACAATCAATACTTGTCGGACGAAACGGGAAGAGACTGGTCAATACCCAGTCTCAGGAATTTGTCGGCAATCAATACTTGCCGATGGACGGGAGTTAGACTGGTCAATACCCAGTCTAGGAGAGAGTTCCTAGGAGTCAGTACCTCCCAAGAACTGCCTTCTGCATTCTCGTTGCTCGGGTTAAATAGGCAGTGGCTTGCCCCTCCAGTGGAATAACCAGCTTGCCCATCCAGTGGAATAACCAGCTTGCGCACCACTAACGTTGGTGCGCGAGCAACAACGTTACAATACCCGGAAAAAAGCTAATACGGTGAATATTTCGAGAAACCGGTAATTGTTAGATGTAGTTTATAATTGAAACAACTTTTTGATGGTATAAGTTTAAAAATTGAATAATTGAGGAGGAGTTAGAAGAAACACTTCGACACAAAAAATGAAATATATACTTCAAGGTTATTACACATCACCAGTGTTACGTAATAGATGAGCGACTCGTCATCACTTCATTTTCCGCGCTGAAAGCTTACGGTTATATTGAGTTCAATGAAAATACACTCAACATATATGTTTTACATGTCATGTCTTTGGTTTATCTAAACAGGTGTTGCGGATTGTATTCAGCTGCTATTGAATTTCATTTATTTATTTCATTCAACATTATGATACCAATGAATAATAGATGATGAATAACCAATAGACTGCTTCAAAATGTTATTATCGTTTTGAAAGAAGGAAGCTTTTAGGGGCCACATGGATAGTTATGTAAATGAGTAGTGCACATTAGGACGATAGGGAAGAAAGGCTGCATAAATTCTCTCAAATGGCGCCTGGTACGAATATGTTAGGGTGCTTTTATACAAATTACAGCCACATGCGAAAATGTTAGGTTCATTTTGATCAGCTAAGATACTATTTAATCATTTTGCGTTTCTGCATCAATAGACTCAAGCAACTGTATCGCTCAGTGAATTAGACACTGAGAAATAATCAGTTTAGTAATGATTTCTTTTGAAAAATTAATGTTAGACGTTGTTTAAAAACTTTATATTTTTCGAAATATAATTCACTTAATGATGATCTCATAGGAAAATTTTTGGTGTTTAGATTTCAAGTAATTAGTTTTGGCAAAGTAATGCGGTTTTAAGATTTTCAAAACCGCAGTTTTTACTGCATTCATACGGTTAACATATTTTTTCAGAATAATAAAACCTACTGAATCATAATGACGATTCTACAAATTTTACATATTTCTTAAAAATTGAAGCTGATAGAAATAACGAATTCTACGACTTGAAAATTTTTGAAAATTTAACATCGCTTGATTGAATTTGTGAATTGAAATTAATCAGACGAACTAATTACAAGAGCTTTTCGTGAACAATGTGTTTTAATTCAGTTTCATGCAGAATAATGCAAAATTAAATCATGAAAAATATACGAGTTGACCATGGTAAATTTAGTATACTACATGAAGTGAACAAGGAAAATGAGTTGAACAATTATCAAACAATTTTCCAAGGTAGCTGGTTATATGTATTCCGCAACGAAAACTCTAAAACTTAAATATTTCCTGACAGGAAATATGTATTCTCGCGACGGGATTCTGCATTTTCGATCTAAACGGTGAATTGCTGGTTTCCAATATCCTTGGTGGAGGGCGCTCTGGGTTGTTATCCAGATAGTCGTCCGACCGCGATTTGTATTGGCGAATAACTAGAAATTTGTTAACTCACTCCGAGTCGGATAAGCTGCACTGATGAGATCTAAAAAGATCGAAACAGCTATATGCAGATTTTGAGTCAGGGTGACTTGACGATCATTAAAATTCACTGCTGGATTGTAAATGTAGAATTGTCATCACAGATACATTTAACCAGCTCCCTTGGAAAGTATTTTGATAGTTTTTCAAATCATTGAAGAATTTTTCATGTTCACCTCATGTAGTGGGCTAATGCAATATGATTATCTTGATTTACACTGATAATTCGCCATATAGAACCTAAGTCTTTACTGAGGTGTACCTTATTGTCTGCCAGTCATTGGTGTGGATTGCCATATATTCTACAGAGCACTGACATGTAATAGACAGGTATGTTCATGTGAAGAGGCAGAAGGTTGCTCGAACGAAATAACTTAATTTTCAAGAATTTTGGCAGATATGAAGATTGCATTTCTGAAATGTCTGGTGAATTGTAGTTTTCATTTATGCAGGAGGTTGATGAGCTAGAGTCTGTTTTTCAAGTAACATAGGTTTTCAAATATTCCGTTTATTTTATAGCTGAAGAAGAATACAGTAGAAAACTTATACCTAATTATTTGAGTGTTTGTTTCTGCTTTTTTCTGCATTATTATGATTCACGAACCAAATAATGAGTAACATTCTGATATTTATAATAAAACACTTGGCTTAACGTTTCACAAATATATTGAAAAGAAGATGAAAGAGGCTCTTATTTTCTTATGAAATCGATTCTAATAGAGGGGAAACTTAGAATTCAACCTGTTTATTTACAATGGGGCATATACTTTTAATGGCATTTCGAATTTCTAAAATTTTCAACAGGTCGACATGTTTGCCTTTGTTACCTGGATGTACACATATAATAGTCGATGAAATGGTTAAATTTTATACAATTTTCGGTGAAACCAGTGGCGTTTCTAATAAATAATATTGACCTTCAATACTCCTCTACGCGAGTGTTGATTTTCTGTCTGTCCAATATAAAAGGATGGGCATTGATAACAAAAGTATTGTCAACATCACTACTTTCTCCAATATTAATCGTATTCTTAGTATTGAACAAGAATGACTTTATATTTTGTTTATTAGTACATTTTAGAAATTGGAAGTGAACAGGTTGAATTCCAAGTTTTCCCTCTATCAGAATCGATATTATAAATGAGCTTGTTGTATATTTTTCTATTCTGTATTGATAATGGGTCCATAACCCGAAAATAGTTGTCTATTTTCATTTATTTTTCAATACATTTACGAAACGTTGAGCCAAGTGTTTTATTTTGAATAAAAGTATTCAATCATGTTTCACCAAGTGAAAAGCCAAACTACAATATTAGTTAATGAGTAACATTGTTTTTATATGAATGAGAAATAGCAATATAAACTAGTTTGACAATAATATATCTTTAACTAACAACACTAACACAAATTTAGCTCATTCTTAATTATTCACGCAATGCTAACATATTTTTAATAAAATAATTGTAGGGGCCATTAAAAACAGTTAGTTGAAGGAACCATTTTCTTGTATTTGTTTGGAATTTTCAAAATCGAGGATTGCGTTCGAATGGCAATCAGAAAATTTTCAATATGATTGATGTTTGTTTCTATATTTTCAATTGTTTAAACTCTCAAATTGCAGATATAGAAAGGATTGTTACCTGTAATAAATATAATTCACAATTGATCGAGAAAATCAATAGTTCAACTTCGGTAAACATAGTGTGAAACTAAATACATGTTTTTATATAATAATATCAATATCGGTTAGTGCACGAAAAACTCTTCAGCTAAGACCCTCCGTGGTGGAGTGGTATGGTAAACCTACTCCGGTACGGAATTGGTGGGATCGATTACCGTGCCTCTGGGTGGCACGGTAATCGGCATAGGTTCAAATGGTTTATATGATGGATAATGTACTAGTTTACAGATCCAATGGTCGGTCAGAACTGGCGTTGAACTGTAGGTCCTCTTTAACCCATACGGACTTAAATATTCTACATTTAATTAATGAAAAATATACTAGTTGACTAGTTAAAAATCAGTTTTCCAAGGGAAGTGATTATATGTATTCCGCGAAATCTGCATTCACAATTAAACAGTGAATTATTGAAATTGTCACCCCGACTCTATATCAGCAGACAGCTGTTTCGATATCATCTCTTGAGTGCTGCTTAGTTGACTCGGAGTTAATTTACATATTTTTAATTGTTTTTCTATGGAAATCATGGCTTAACTACTATATGCCCATAGCGACTTCCGCCTAAGATATTGGGAACCAACAATTCACTGTATAGACCAAAAATGCAGAAGGAAAAGAAGATATCTACTATGCAACAGTGGCATATAGGATTCCGAAGCATAGTAACATAGTGTTCAAAAACTTTGGACATACTCGCGAGAGGGCGCTCCGTAAATACTTGTTGCTATAGACGCAATATTCCATAATCAATTCCTGAAAGATAAGCTAGTAGTCCGGTCAATTTAGACATTCGAAGGTGGATAAATTCACAACAAGCTGAAAATCAGTGAAGTTGTTCAAAACATGATTATAAATAAAATTTTCAAATTAACCATCATTCCCGTGTATGGAAAAAATTGTACACGAGGTCAAAGGTCAAAAAAAATGTATCAATAATTTTTTTCCTACTAGCCACCGTTTATGAGATATAATGATTCAAAAAGTTGTAAAAGTTCTATCGTCATGATATGCACACGTTTCCACGCTACCTATGAAGTAGTGTACTTAGCGTGTTTTTTTTAACATGGTTTCCCCAGGGGAATACTTAATTTGAAACTATTGTAAAATAACGAAAATTTTTAAATATTGAAAAAGATAAATTTAAAAAAAGCACACAATAGAACAAGAGACAGATGTTGTCTCGAAGTTACACTAGCGTTTAAATTACGGGGCTGGGTTTCATTTTACCTGATATTCTTATAGTTATAACTTATGTATATTTCATATTTTAAGTATAAGTTACAATTCTCGATAGAAAAAAATTTCAACATATATAACAACTCTAGAGATGTATAAACGTGGCGTACTTATACAAATTATGACGATAACAACTGCTACAACTTTTTGAATCGTTATTTCTCAGAAACGGTGGCTCGTAGGAAAAAAAGTATGAATATATTTGTTATGGATAATTTTATGATCTACAATTTTTGTCGGTAGTCATTTTATGACGAAAGTTACCGTTTTGCTGAAAATCGCGATAAGCTCATTTTTTTGACCTTTGACCTCGAGTAAAATTTTTTCCATATGATGGGGAAATTAAAAATTTTATTTTAAATTGTGTTTTGAACAATTTTCAATAATTCAAAAATTATCAGAAAATTTTCCAATGGAGATGGTTATATGTATTACGCGATGCGAATTCTACATCCTCACTCTAACAGTGATTTATAGAAAATATCCAGTTACTCCGACTCAACATATGCATACAGCTGTTTCGATCTTATTATATCTCTTCAGTACAGCTTAGGCACTAGACTCGAAGTGGATCAACATAATTTAAATTGTTTCCTAATACAAATCTCGGCTGAGCTACTATATGGATAATAACCCATAGCGCCGTCCGCAGATTTCGCTTCGCGGAAAACATATAACATCTCCCTTGGAAAATTTTTCGAGAATTTTTTAATTATTGAAGAATTTTCCTTGTTCGCTCCATATGAAATATCAAATATTTCATATAGAGAGGGTAGATTATCGAAATTAAACTTTTCGGAAGCCTCAAAAATTAACAGGTATAAATATTGTAATCAACTCATTGAATGAACAAATAAACTTCAATCTTTTCTTCTGAATATTCTCCATAACTGTTTCAATATATACAAGTTCCTTTACAATATATTCAATTGTTATCACTTTCCTTACTAAAATCTATATAAACTGTCATACCAAGATTTTTGTATTCAGTTCCATCTGATGATGATCCAATTATAGTAAAATTGAACAGGCTCTTGTCTAGTAATTTTACTATGAAACAGTTGCGGATATAATTCCTTCTCCGTTTTCCCAGATAATTTCTCATAATCCACACAAAATCCATAATGCAAGTATTTGTACTAAAACCGATATGTAACCGCACTCTGATAAATCTCCATTTCCAGTCAAAATGGACCACAGTTAGAAATCCAGATGGCGATACATTTCCAAAAGAGAAAAAGTCTATATTTCCTTCTGCTCTATCGGTGTTTATGTGTGCAGTTACCTGGAAAAGCGGCGACCTGCGACCTTTTCACGAATTCAGCATTTTTACGTTCGCCATACATTACGTTTATTAAGACATTCGAACACGCCTCTAGTTATTAAAGGGGTAAACGAATAGTGTGACGGGGTTGAAATATAGCCGAACAGTTTCACCGCCCATACTGTACGTAGCTGGAAAAGAGCAAGATGCAATAGGAGCATTACAGGATGTTATGCACTGAAATTAATTTTGAATTAAACTGAATACTTCAGCAATATACAAGGTACTTATACTTATTTCAGTCTTTTAAATAGCATGAGCCAAACATTATTTGATAACAAAATGAAAAGCTGAGAGCTGTCTAGTCGTATTTTCCTTGAATTTAAAAGACGATTGCAGCGTAGGCATCGAAAGTCAGGTATAGAAGTAGTTTTTTTATTCATTTTAGATATTCTAAACAACAAATTCTCGATGTGTGATATATATATATATATATATATATATATATATATATATATATATATATATATATATATATATATATATATATATATATATATATATTTATATATATATATATATATATATATATATATATATGTGTGTATATATATATACATATATATATATATATATATATATATATATATATATATATATATATATATATATATATATATATATATATATACAGGGTGTAACTAAATGAGTGTAAAACATTCAGGAAGGTGATTCCTTATCGAAACAAAAATAGGATATTTCATATAAAGAAACTTCATTGGAGCATCCCTTGTTAAGATACAGCTCCTTAAAGGGGTACATAAAATTTGTATAACAATTTTTTTCACAAGCACTAAAAAAGTTACAATATTGAAATTAAGCTGACGTTTTCTGCTACCAAAAAGACAATTAGCCAGTAATTTATTTGGTCTATCCCACGGTTGTAAGGGGTGGAAACCGCAACCCCTAAAATTTATTTCTAATGTAACTTTTTGTCCTATTATTTGTTTACCATTTATTTCCGATAGCCTGTTTCATTCTAAACAAAAAATATCTCTTGGGTTTCTTGCCCAAAATAAACCAGTTTGCAGCAAAAAATTATTTTACGAACAACTACAGAGATACATCGTCATAAATGCGAACTGGATTTATTGTAGTTTTTTTTGTAGTTAGTAAGTACCTGCATTAAATGATTAATAAACAAAACTAATTTATTAATGACGAAATATACAACATGTAGAAATCATAGTAAATGTTCAATATGTCTACCTTCAGACATTACGCATGCGTCTAGACGTCGGCGCATTGAGCCATGTAAAATAGTTTTTTGCTGCGAACTGGTTTATTTTGAGCAAAAAACTCATGAGACATTTTTTGTTTAGAATAAAACAGGTTATCGGAAATAAATTTTTAAATGGTAAACAAATAATAAGACAAAAAGTTACATTGGAAATAAATTTCAAGGGTTGCGGTTTCCACCCCTTACAACCATGGGTAAACCAAATAAATTACTGGCTAAGTGTCTTCTAGGTAGTAGAAAACGTCAGGCTTATTTCAATATTGTAACTTTTCTATTGTTTGTGACAAAAATTGTTATACAAATTTTATGTATCCCCTTTAAAGGGCTCCAATGAAGTTTCTTCATATGAAAGATCCTATCTTTTTTTCGATGAGGAACCACCTCCTTAAATGTTTTACACTTATTTAGTTACACCCTGTATATATATATATATATATATATATATATATATATATATATATATATATATATATAACATTGAGGAACATTTTGTTGCTGAATGTTTCTTCTTGTTGCCAAGGGTAGAAACTTTTTGCATCATACGTTAATTTCTTGTTTCCACTGAAGCAACTAAAATTGTAAATAGTTGCATATTGTATAGTAAAAACAATCAACATTTGTTGAACATTTACGGAAACGATCAACAGCAACAAAAATGTTCCTCAAAATTCCGCCGGTGGAACCGTAGCAATATAATTATTCGTTTTTATTCTTTTCCACATGTTTCCTATTTTCCTTTGACGATTACCGCTAAAAATGGAACCTGCGACATGTAGAAACAGTCAACATTTGTTGCCGAAAAATAGAGAAATTTTAAGGAACATTTACGGAAGCAAGCAACAGCAACGAAAATGTTCCTCTGGTGGAATCGTAGCTTGAAGGGTGACAAGAAGAAACAGTCAACATTTGTTGCCGAAATATAAAGAAATTTTAAGGAATATTTACGAACATTTCGAAAAATTTTCGGAAACACGCAACAGCAACAAAAATGTTCCACAATTTTCCTCCGGTGGAACTGTAACTTGATACTTACATGTGATAGTACAGAAGAGCAGGAAAATATATTTTGGTGCGCTAAAATCGAGTAGAAAAATAAACAAAAAATATTGTGTATTATTCTTTTGCCGATATCCTGCAATATCACTCAAGATGTTGGAAGATAAACATGAACCATCAATATATTTTCCGATCGTTTCTGTTCGCTTAGATCTGTTCAACTACTCAACGGATTTCAGTGCAGTTTTCAGCAATATATAGAGTGATACAAGAGGAAGGTTTATATGTATAACACATACATATAATAGTACAGAAAATCAAAAAAAAATATTTTTCTGCGCTTAAATCGTGAACGATGGCCAAACCTTACGAAATAGATCAAATTAATGTGCTTTGGAATTTTATATCTTAAAAAGATCGATGAAATAGTCCGCGATGGTATATATTTATCTCTTAAGTATAACTCACAGTAATCATTTTCATCTTTCACATATTACAAAAAATATGTTTTATTCACCAAGCTATTTTATACAAATAATTCTCCTTATCGAAGTGAATACATCCAGCCAGTAAAATAAAATAAAATAATCCGCGCGAAGCAGGGACGGGTCGCTAATATATATATATATATATATATATATATATATATATATATATATATATATATATATATATATATATATATATATATATATATATATATATATATATATATATATATATATATATATATATATATATATATATATATATATATATATATATATATATATATTAATATATATATATATATTTATATATATATATATATATATACTTTTTTTCTGGTACATATTGGCAGGCACACACACCACAAGAGACTTTTTTCAGTGTTACATTTTATTGTATTGGGGCTAGTGATATGAATGAAATGATTATCAAAATTGAAATAAAATTTTTTTTTCAGTATAAATATTTATTTTTGGTATATTGTAGTTAAGGGGGGCGTGATACACATTGGAATGGTAGGAAACTGAGCCGCAAATCCTAAAAGGTTGAGGACAAACGTTTTTCAATATTTCTTCAATTTTTTCGTTAGGTTAGAACATCAATATCTAGTTTCAAAATGAATGATGTAAAAAAATAATTTTTTACCATGAAAAAAATCAGAATTCTTCATATCTGCCGAACAACTGAGAGTCTATTAAAATATCAGAAATTCATGAAAAGAACATTCCAAATTACATTTAAGGCATAAAAAAATATTTTTCTGGCATATCAGTAATACAAATTTTTCAGTGACACATCGAATTGTAGAAAGGAAGTTGCTCCATTTCCCAACGTTTCGCAAATGAGACATCTTTGTGACTGCCGCAAGCCACTCGAATTAAATTAACTGCGAAGTTTTCAAATTGAGTAAACCAAATTACATACCAGTCTTGTATTAGAATTGCATGAAATATAAAACAAGCATTCGCGATAAAATAATTATTGTCACATTCGAATCTAGATTTCTGAAAATATGTAGTTGTTCTTCCAAACCTACTAAAACGTAGCTCCTTAGTACTTTGATGTATATATTTGACTGGTTCTTGCCTGTGCCGTATTTTCACTTATTTCCTTTTTATTTGCAATAACATGCCAGGCTTTTCAAGTTTGAAAACTGATATAATTAACATTTGACGTTTCTTCGCGAACTTCAAGAATTTCTCAAAACTTTTGAAAAATAAAAATAACGAATAAAATATAATACATAAAGTGAACAAGGAAAATTCTTCAAAAATTTTAAAAAATTATCAAACAACTTTCCAAGGAAGCTGGTTATATGTATTCAGTCACCCCATTCGATTGTGAATGCAGATTTTGCGTTGCTGAATACATATAACCAGCTTCCTTGGAAAGTTGTTTGATAATTTTTTAAAATTATTGAAGAATTTTCCTTGTTCACTTTATGTAATGTATGAAATTGACCATGGTCGACTAGTATGTTTTTCATGATTTGATTGTTATATTTTGCGTATTAAGCGACTAGAATATTCGGAGCGCGCTCTCGTGAGTATAGCCAAAGGTTTTAAATCACTATGTTAGTGTGCCTTGGAATCATATACACCACTGTTGTAGAGTAGATATCTTCATATCAGGAGGTACGTGTTTTGAGCGACGAATTTCTGCATTTTCAGTCTAAGCGGTGAATTGTTGTTTACCAATATCTTTGGTGGGATGGCGCTCTGGATTGTTATTCATCCATTGTTACTGACCACGATTTGTATTGGGGAACAATTAGAAATTTGTTAATTCACTCCGAGTCAAATAAGCTGCACTGATGAGATCTAATAAGATCGAAACAGCTGTATGCAGATTTTGAGTAGGGGTGACTTGACAATTTCTATAATTCACCGTTCGATTGTGAATGCAGATTTTGCGTTGCTGAATACGTATAACCAGCTTCCTTGGAAAGTTGTTTGATAATTTTTTAAGATTATTGAAGAATTTTCCTTGTTCACTTTATGTAATGTATGAAATTGACCATGGTCGACTAGTATGTTTTTCATGATTTGATTAATAAAATATAAGTTTAAAATAAAAACACTTGGCTTATGATTCTCAATATAAAAAATATTTAGATACTGTATTTAGCAGTAACGAAAAGTCGACATGTTTCGAATTATGAACTCATTATCAAGACTGACTACAGGAGAGTATTGCACCGTCATTTATAAAACAGACAAAAGCAAAGGTGATACCTGAAAATCAGTTTGTTCGTTGTTCGAAACATGTCGACTTTTCGTTACTGCTAAATACAGTATCTAAATATTTTTTATATTGTGAAACATAAGCCAAGTGTTTTTATTTTAAAGTTTATACTTTATTCTTTATGATGTTTCACCAATCTCAGTTAATAAAAATAACTTTCTGTAATACGACTTCTAGAAAGATCGGAAATCAGAAAACAAACAACTATGATTCGTTAAATTGTTCACGGGTATAATTTCCCAATGTTTGAGAATTAGAAATTGAATAGTGTTCTGGTTTTCTTTTCACAGTTTCTATAGATTATTTTATAGTATTTTGTTGTAGAAGAGAATCTTTAAAATGTTTTGTACTTAATGTTCAAGCTTATTTGAAGCTTTATACGATGGACTTCTTGTGAACCTGAGAAGTAAGCATTGATGATGACTAGTAAATTAGTCGTAGGCGCTCTGCTACGATTATAGGAATAAAGAAAAGTTTTTGCACGTAATACAAATTTATTCCACTCCTCTTATTTCGATCAGTGTACATACATTCAAACAATTTCATTAAATTTCTAATTGTTTTCCGATACAAATCGTGATCGGACTACTATCTGGATAACAACCCATAGCGCCCTCCATCAAGTATATTGGAAACCAATAATTCACCACTGAGATCGAAAACGAACCATCCCGTCGCGAGAATATATACTTTACATAAAGTGAACAAGGAAAATTCTTCAATAATTTGAAATTGAATTATCAAACAACTTTTCAAGGGAGCTGGTTATACGTATGCCGCAACGCAAAATCTGCAACCGAACGGTGAATTATAGAAAGTCTCAACTCACCCCGACTCAAAATCTGCATATAGCTGTTTCGATCTTATTAGATCTCATCAGTGTACCTTATTTGACTCGGAGTGAATTAACAAATTTCTAATTGTTCCCCAATACAAATCGTGGTCAGTAACACTGTATGGATAACAAACCAGAGCGCCCTTCCACCAAAGATATTGAGAACCAACATGATTTGATTGTTGCATTTTGCATATTACGCTGCAAGCATCTTCGGACTGCGCTCTCGTGAGTATATCCGAAGGTTTTAAATCACTATGTTAATGTGCCTTGGAATCATATACACCACTGTTGTAGAGTAGATATCTTCATGTCAGGAGGACCAAAAATCTATAATAGTTTGCCAATTGGAATTAGATCCAAGCCTTATTTTGAATGCAAGAATGAAATTTAACAATGGTTACAAATAAGTAAATTTAGAGTACCACACGACATTCGTAGCGAAACGTCAACTTTTTAATAAAATCGAGTTTTTTGAGATTCAACAAGCCTGTTATTGCTAATAATTTATAAGAGATTAGAAATAGTTCACAGGCAACAACAATTCGAATGAATATATATATATATATATATATATATATATATATATATATATATATATATATATATATATATATATATATATATATATATATATATATTATATTCATGATGTTATAGTGAATTTCATTGTTTCTCCTTTGGAACCAAAGGAACAGCCTGAACTTCAATCAAATTCTAACAATTTCCGAAGTTTTAGCGACTAATTCAACTAGTTGACAATTCGGTAAACACCCCCATTGTTCTCAATCATTTCTCAATCAACCATTGAGTTCATGTTGGCTTCACAACTAAAGTTCCGAATCATTTCGGTATTTATGAAACGTCCGCTTTTGAGGATGGTGTAATATGTTAGAAAGTCTGGAAGTAATTAAATATTCGTTATAGCGACGCTTTGGGGCTCCGTTGATAACCGCAACGTGTGAAGTTTGAGCTACGGGTTCAGACCTGAACGTTTTGTATTCTGATATTCAGAAACAGTTATTAATGTTGGGAAGTGGCTAGTACGCCGTTACGACGTTTAAACAGGATCAGACGGTCATTTCCTGCTATTGTTTAGATCGTAAAGCGTCGTCGGATGAAAGGCAATCAACTGCCGGTATGTTATTTGAGTGGCAATATTTTATATCTTCCGTTAGAGAGATGCAATATTTTGCCATTGTTGTTGATGCTGACGTTGATGTAAATGAAGACAAATAAGGGAGATAGAATTATTGAATTTCTGGCAATTTTCGAATTTCAAGAAATTTGGAGATGCGGTTCGTGAATGTGTAGAATCGTTCACGAATTTTTGAAATGACAAATTCGCACATTGGTAAAATTCAAAGATAAATTAAGAGAACGTACCATTATTCACTACGGCTGAAGGTTATATGGAGAATTCTTTGCATGGACAAATCAAAATAGCTAATATGTTGTCACATGCAGGAAATCCTAGAACGTCGGCATTATCATCGAATTCTGAAACTCATAACCTAAGGCAATAAGGCCTTGCTTTCAGCATCGATTGAAATCATAATTCGAACGTTATTATTATTTATAATTCCAAATAGTTTTTTGTTCTTTATATATTAAATGAATACCTAGTTAATTCTGATTTATTTCCATGCTAACAGGTGAAGTGACATAAGTTAGCCCGTAAAGTGACATATGCTAGTCGGAAAAGTATGAAGTATATGACGATTCGCCTCCCGACAATTCTGAAGGTTAGAAATCCATCGAGTACCAATCAATTGGAGCAAAGGAAATTTGCTAATACTAAATTAAACGTTTCGTTCATCAAATTGAAATAATATCTATACATTAAAACTAGATTCACTTAGATCGAGGGGTGGATATCTGCCCCAAATCTTGTACACCTTAAATAATTTTCAAGGAATAAATCCTTATATATCTCCGTCAGATCTCTGAAATCATCAATAAATCATCAATAAATCCTTATAAATTTCAAGCCAGTGGCAACACTGCCCGCAGCCACCGAGGCTGCGGGCAGTGTTGCCAGTATCAATTTGGCAAATAGAAGTCCCGAGAGGAGCAAGGCGCATGCGTAATATATAAATAGCTGATCTAAGTCCTCGGTATATCCTCGTAAATCCTCAATAAATTACCGTAAATCCTCAGTAAATCACCGTGAATCCCCAATAAATCTCCAAATCTTCGATAAATCACCGTAGATACTCGTAAACTTGTATTAAATCATCGTAATTCATCCATGTTGTATACCATAAATCACCAGATATTCACCCCTCGACTTAGATCATAATTGAAAAATATGAGTTGATGGACGAATTAACAAAGTACTAATTTATCCGGTTCTTCAGGATTCGAAATATTTTTCAGAAATGTTTTGGTATCTAAAATATTATGACAATGCCAGTAATTTTTCGACAAAAAGTCACAACAATATTCCACAAACTTTTTATGGTAAACTCCAAACACCTGTAAATACATAAAAAAATCCTTAAAAAAATACAACACTTTCTCAGAATCAACACTTTAGATAGTTCGGTGATACTAAAAGTTGAAGTTTGTATTTTCAAAGAAAATGAAGAATATAACCAGTTGCTTTCATTCACTTTACGAGCTTAACTAACCTGCGTATACCTTCAAACACCAGAGCAGATTATCAAGAACAGCAGTGATTTTGGATGCATACTTGATTGATTCAATCTTGCAATTAAACACTTTCACCTTGATATCACTATCTCAGGTCTCTATGTGACTACTTACTTATCACAAATAACTGAATGCAACTCTGATATTACTACTTGAATTTAAATCTGTTAAAGTTCGGAAAACTGGAAAACCTATCAGCAAAACTTCTGAGAACTACTACTGGTACTCGTCTGCGAATGTAGCTCGTACTAGCAAAGCAGATCAAGGAGTTTACTAAAAGAATGATATGGAGTATGCGACGATAATATTAACGACGTAATCAATCCCGAAGTTCAACTTTCGTAGGAATTCCCGATACTCGATAGCAAAGCTAAGAAGTGTTTTTTTTAAATTTCGTATTGAACGTTGCACAAACAATTTAAATTTTGGATTGATTGGGCCGATACTTGGTGTAAATTAATAAACATATTAAAACAATGGTTAAAAATAACAATTTACACATTTATTATAAAAAAATAACGCATGACGCACGTTTCGGTGGAACTTCACCTTCTTCAGATGCTAATGGCAAACTAACTATGATTCTCTGTTATATCGAAAACAAGAAATGACAAATTATGTAGAAGGGGTAAATACAAAGATGGTTACAAATAATTATTAGAAAAGGAAAAACCAATTCTGAACTGCTAGTCAGGTAGTTCGGTAATTTTGAAAAGATTAAGAAGGGGGCTTGAAGTATGATCGATTTGGCTATTCAATAGGAGACCGGAATGCTTGTATTTATTTATCTGTAATGATTCTAAAAAATTAAGTTTAATTCCTTTACTTTCAGTATTTAATATTTTAAAAATCGAAATTGAATGTGTGATTTCCTTGGATTAAATGGTTTGCATAATGTGAATCCGACTTCTGATTAACAAAGCTACGTTTGTGTTCTGAAATTCTAGTTTGAAAACTTCTGAAAGTTCTACCAATGTAAAACTTATCACAATCGCCACAATTAATTTTATAAACTCCTGATTTATTATCTTTATGAACTTTGGATTTATTATTTTTTATATGATTTCCTAAATTATTACCGGTACGATAAGCAATGTTAATGTTGTGCTTAGATAAGAGAGATTTAAGTTTTCTACTTGAATTTCCGATGAAAGTGAGGCTGTTGTATTTGATATTATTTTTAGTAAGGGGGTACACCTGGTTAATCGCATTTTTGAAAAACTTTTTATCTATCATATTGTCTATAATATTGGGATCATAATTATTAATAATAATTTTATAATTTTTAATACTTCAAGCCCCCTTCTTAATCTTTTCAAAATTACCGAACTACCTGACTAGCAGTTCAGAATTGGTTTTTCCTTTTCTAATAATTATTTGTAACCATCTTTGTATTTACCCCTTCTACATAATTTGTCATTTCTTGTTTTCGATATAACAGAGAATCATAGTTAGTTTGCCATTAGCATCTGAAGAAGGTGAAGTTCCACCGAAACGTGCGTCATGCGTTATTTTTTTTTTTATAATAAATGTGTAAATTGTTATTTTTAACCATTGTTTTAATACAAACAATTTATCATGTTTGTCGATTAATAACGGGAATTTTATCTTAATCGTAAATTATTACGTAGTTACTCACAATTTTAAAAGAAAACAAAATAATTACATCTCAGCGTTAAACGAGTTTAAGTCCTGTTCATATCATAATTTATGTTCGAAATCTACTTGGTTATGTGATATACAACTATCTACTTTTAAAAAATTTGAAAGTACTCGAGAAATTGAGAATATCATAAATAAAAGACCGTGTGAGCAGAAGAGTTCCATCACTATAGTCGTATTTTCCCCGAATTTTTGTTTTTTCTTTCACATAGAGATTTTCCATCCCCTCTGGATATTTGGAAAATCTGAAGAGATGCACAAAGCTTGAATATCCGCAAAAACGCATGAAACTTCCGTATAAAAGTTGCTGCGGTGAGAAAAAACATTTGAAACATCTAAATATGAGCTCGTTTACAACAAAAGCCGCGTACAAGTTTTCAGCTTTATAATTGAATATGGAATGGCCGTAAAGATGCTCAATGCTCGAGAATCCTCAAATACGCTTGACACATTAACGCAGAAGTTAGGATGTTCACAAAAATCATTTGAAACCACCAGGATACATATCAAACTAATCCATGGACCAAAACTTCAACTCCCTAACTCAATCACATATAGGTGTGGGTATGCACAAAAATTTAAAAAATACAAAACCCATGAAGCCAGTACGTCCAAATGGGACTTCCAATAAGGATAATTGAGGTCAATAGAGTGCACTTCTTCGACATCAACTTAGTTCTAGTACAAAATTTCAAAGATTTATTTGGATGAGCTGTGGACTTGCGGAAAACTTCAACATCCTCGAGGAAACAAAAAAAGCCCGCATAAAAATGACATTGGTCTGAGAAATATAACCAGGTATTAATTCATACTAGACCTAGTCCCGGATATACATAATTGCTGGATTAGGCTCGCAAATGCATTATTTAATCGAAGACAAAGCATCCGGGAAGCAAATACTTTCTGAGCGATAGCCAAAATTATTTATCAAAAATATTTGAACCAAAACAATATTTCTGGCTATCCAATTATTTTCAAAAAATTTCTTTGATATACCTACTAATATTTTGGTTGATGAACCAAGCTAATTTTTAAATTATTGTGAAATCCGCTATCAATATGAGACGCATCTAAAACTAATGAATAGGTACGTTCATTTTTGATTGTTCTGCTTGAAATTGCTCTGAAGAATTCAGTTTATTTGATATAACAATACTAGTGTTCAATACAGAGTGAAACAACTGTGCCCAAATTATTTTCACATTATTGATATAATATGAATTATACAAAGTTTATTTACATATGTTTTTCAGTTGCATTGTCATAAGTTTTGGAAACATTGAGTTCTTGTATTATATTCGATGTGATGAAATTTCCATGGAGTTCTGCCAATTATAATTTGATTATTTGCTTGCATTATCAAGTTTCTACAAAGTTTTAAATACATTGCCGGGTAAAGAAAATGTTAGCTCTAGATTATTTATTTCAATAGTTTCATTTTCACTTTACTCCGTTGAGTATTTCAACAGGTTGAAAATATACTGAGCAAGCTGATAGATAATTCCAACTTGTGTTGCGAGCAGTTAAAACAATCTACCGGAATCCGATTACCAAATTTATTCCAAGCATTATATTCTTTCCAGAGAGTTTATTTCGAGCAATTCTTTCAGAGGATAAACTATGGTGTATCAGCATCAGATTTCAGTGTTTACGGTTCTCGAAATCAATACGACCATGAAGTCAGAGTTCTGGATTTAAAATGTAAAACAGGAAGCGGTAAACTGAATTTATCAAATTCAGAAATGACTTCAAGAAGTAATTAAGACCGCTCATCGTGAAAGAAATATTTCATCATAAACATTTCGTTACCTTTCCATATCAAAGTTATGGATTAACTGACAGAAAAAAATCATTAATGCAGCTTCGAACGTTATTGTTCAACATGTAACTAGGTAAGATGTCACACATCTTTGGACAAGCGCGATCAAGAATCCTGTTGAATCATGAGCTATTGCTCTAGATATATCTAAAGACCTTTGACCGAGTTTGGACAAGACATTGTTATTGAAGCTTGAATATTATGATGTTCCTGAGCGAATTTGCAGCTTTATTGAAAGATACCTCCATCAGAAGCAAATAAGTATTGCGGGCGATAATGGAATCCCAGACCTGTATTACCTGAAGGGCGGTGTGCCCTAAGCGTCGAACTTGTCAACCTTGTCAATGAATCCTTAGAAACAGCTGGCTCATGACTATACTCTTATAGCACCCACCAACAACCAGAAGCTTGTCGGCACATTCACATCTCGCGACCAACGTATCACGCAAGCCGAGTTCATGAATATCGGCCTTTGGATAATTTCTTACTGGGTGAGAATTTACTTGCTTGTGTAACCACCAAGACAACAGCAACCAGGTTTTCAAGAAAAAGTCGCCTCATCGATCCCAATAATTATTGGATAACAAACCATGTACACAGACGGACAGCTACTTGTCGAGACACGCAATTTGTCTACAAAATTTGCCGACGCCTCCATTTTGATGGCGGCTGGCTGGCAAGTAGCAAGTACAACAATCCTTTGAGATACACATGGTAAGTTTACTGACGGCAAGTACTTTCCGCTAGTAAACTTGCCATGTTTGAATGAAGTATAAGCTGAAAACATCTATGTACGCCTAATGCCTAATACACACTATTAGACATGTTGCGTGATTTTGGTCTCTGAGTTATGTCTACGGTTTTCTAAGAAGACATAACTATAGACCAATCCCCGTCTACGAGCATGTTGCGAGACCGAAAATCAGAGGTCTAGTCTTCTGATCGGAATGGGACATCGCATGCAACGTTGGACACATTGCGCAATATTTTGACAGTGTGGGATCACTCGGCGAATAGAGGCGAGACCCATCCCAGTCTGGCTCCAGCTACCGAGTGATGTTATTCGGCTAGATATTGCCTGCTTAGGTATTCTGAGGTGTACATGAAGCTCGTAAATGATTCTCCACTTGCTAAGAAACTCAGTGTGACTGCCAGTCGAAGAGACGCTGGAATGGTTTCTGTGAATTTTGTATCGTGCTTCTTCATTATCCTTCCAGCCATAAGCAGCAAATCTTCTAAATCAGTAGGCGTCAGCCTGGTGAAATTTCGAAACTCCATTGCGTATTTCAGTCTTAATTTATATAATAATGCATTACCTAGGTCCTTCTGCAAGCACTTCTAGGGTCCACCAATGTTTTTACGTTTTCGCGTTATTTCCCTTGTTGTTAGCACTAAGCATTAACTCATTGCACACATTTGAAAAACGTCCTCAATGCTGGAAGGCCAAGATGAGACTGATAAATTCACATCGTAGTGTAGATGCTGGACCAGACAAAGAACAGTGTCTCTAGACAGTCTATAGACCGTGCCTCACAACCGGCTCTAGACGGTCTATAAACAAATCGTGCAACATGATCTACTGGTGTGTACTAGGCTTAAGACGCGTTATGAACTTTCGAGAGTTACTCATAGAAAAACATTCTGATATTTCTCTCACATGATCGAGTTAATGATGAGTTCATGCTGCACGAATTTGAATTTTGTACAACCATTTCAATTAACACTTTGATATAAATAAAGATATAATGAACACAGAGACTACAATATTACGGTATAAAGTATTTTCATGAGTGAGTTTCATGGTCACATCAAATATTACTATTTATCACACGATTTCGATTGTTTCAGTCCTAATTTCGGGTTGGCATTTGTTTCGGGTACTTCTATTCGTGTTGATCAAGTTGGCCGCTAGAGACCGTCAGTCCAATTAATAATTTTCCGTCATAAAAATTGTTTCTCACGCACTTTTTAACGAACTGGAGATGTATTTATTAGACTAAGACAGGTCATATGTAACGGTTCCAGTGTTTCATCTACAAACTTTTCAACTTGTTCACTGGTGATCATCAATTCAATTTAATTATTTGAATTTCAATGTATCTAACTAGTACGAGTATGTATGAAAATCGATAATAAATATGTGCATCAAATTTGAAAAGAGTTATTCAATATCTGATAAAGGAAATTATTCTAAAATTCAATATTGCTATATATTTGAATAATTCCATCTATTTTGTTGCATACTACGTGAAACATCAGACTGACATTGCGGTCGTATCAAGACATGCTTTGAACATCATGTATTTTTAGTCGTATTTTATCCCATAAAATACATACTATTGCAGTATATCGAAGGGAAGCAGTCAGGTGTGCGTGTGTTTCTTCCATACATTTTAGACCTCCTAGACCACGATTTTCGGTAATAATCTCCAACGGCTCGTAATAACGAAAGTATTAAAATTTGTGTTAATTTCTGCAACTGCAGCCTTTTTTACGAAGATATTTCTAATTTTCATGTAAATAGTACTCCCGGTAGATATTTACATATCCAGCAATTCGTATCACATCAAATGAGCTGATATTTTGCCTGGGATTGTTTCCATAGTAGAATAAAACTATCAAAATTTGGTTAAATATTTCTTACCGCCGCCATTTTTATAGAGACATTTCTTGATTCGTCGTGGTTTTAAAAATTTGTCACTCTACAGCTACAGAGAGATGAAAATTGGTACGTACATCATATAAACTATGATAAATATATTTTTTTTTTTTTTTTGGTTTTTTTCGTGACATCTTTCAAATTTGTAGGTATGTCTCATTGTAACTTGCGAATGCTGATATAAATAATAACCTACTTACTAGCTTACTGTTGAAATTGGCGATAATAATAAACAGTTATAATATCGCGAAAGTATCGAAAATAATCGATATTTCGAATTATGAAGAAAATACGTCGAGTGACGGGGTCAACGATTATTTTCGTTTGGTCGAGTTGGTATTCGTTACGATTATATAATGAATAAACAGCACCGCCAGAACTATAGGCAAATCGTTGCATATTGAAAAGTTGAACGAAACTTCACCAAACTTAATTATTAATTTTGTTTCGACAAACGTCAAAAAATCGTCAATTTGAAAACATCCATATTTTGACACCGCGAATCACCAAAACGATTATATCACGTCGTCAAGGGTATATTCACTTATCAAAACGCAGTAACTATGCGAAATTCGCGGATTCAATTGGTTTATTCACACATGAGTTATATAATCTGAGACATACCAAACCTCCTACACAAGCAATTTCAGTATTTCACCTAATTGAATACAAATTCTTAGGATATAGTTATATAAACACCAAACTTGGGAAAGTAGTTTTCGTTGATAGACTAGCAAACCGAAAAAATTTTGAAGTAAATTTGTTTTTATATCGTGAAATTTCGCTAAATCTTCAATTTGAAAATATCTTTTTTTCAAATGAATATAGAAAAATTTTTCACGAAGAATTTATCGAAAAATGGAGCAAGATATAAGAATAATGATAATACTATTCTCTTTTCACATAATAACTAATTGAAAAATTTCTTTTTTGAGTTGTTTATAGCTTTCAATGATATGATACTCACGTGGCAAAGTATAGTACAGTTTGATACACATATACTTGGCGTTTTCTACTGATAATGTCAGAGAATGACTTGGGAGATGAAAATACTGAATATTTCTGTACCATTAACATTTCTAATACTTTAAAAATATTCACTTTGTTTAACCAAAAATTAAAGACAATAATAACTCTACAATCCTGGAGCCGTTAGGACGTTCAATAGTTCAAATTTACCGTGACAAGATTCGCGAAACTTCATATTTGTAGAATTATTCGACAATAAATAGTTATTGATATTCTTGAATTCCTTCTCGAATAAGAAAGTAGAAGCTCCTTTTTTTATTTGAAGTTTAGATAAATTAGACCCCACACTTCTTGTAATCCATTAAAATATTCCCTTTATTTAAATTCTTGGGCGCGCCTGGCGGCACCAAGGGAAGAAAACAACTTATATTTCACTAATTGCGTGAGCTAAATGAAAGGCCAGCGTGCGTTTAAATGAGGAGCTTACAAGAATTCCACCGCTATGTGGGTTTTAGATTTTCAACGGGATTTCTGTATTTACTTGTGTGAGCGCAGGCTCAAATTCAGCTACACCTTTCCCATGCCTGAATCTTTTTCATTCTCCACCCTTGCCCCTTCTTCCTTCCCCATTTTGTGCTTTGAATTAATGATTGATTCTTCTAATTTTCATGGAAATGAATCCAATTAATTCTTGCGGGATATTCAGTCGTGAAAATCGATAGGATTTTTCGATATTTGCCGCAGAAGCTTGATGATATCGAATTTCGAAGTATGTAGGTTGGATTAGATCATGGTAAATTGCTGAATTCGAACCATGCACGATTATGGTATGAATGACATCGTTAGAAATGAGAGTTCTATTTAATTCATTCATCAACACTGTCTCACGGTTTTTAATACGTAGTTTTTGATAACCTTCGGTGGATAATAAATATAACGGGCAGATAGAAAATGAGGAGCACTTTCTCAGAGTAACTCTAAAGTTAGGTAACTGTATGAAAAATTTGAAAAAGATGTGAAAGTTTTTCGTTATTTTGTTACCTTTAAGCATTGAGATATTTTATCGGTTTCAATTTCTATCGTATTGTGGTGTTTTGAAGAAGCGTTCCATTATTCTATATATATATATATATATATATATATATATATATATTTATATATATATATATATATATATATATACATATATATATATATATATAATATATATATATATATATATATATATATATATATATATTTATATATATATTATATATATATATATATATATATATATATATATATATATATATATATATATATATATATATATATATATATATATATATATAAATATATATATATATATATATAATAAATTATTATTATTAAGATATATATATTTTTATATATATATATATATATATATATATATATATATATATATATATATATATATATATATATATATATATATATATATATATTATATATAATATATATATATATATATATATATATATATATATATATATATATATATATATATATATATATATATATATATATATATATATATATATATATATATATATATATATATATATATATATATATATATATACAGTGGCGTAGATAAGGGGGGGATCAATCCCCCCCATGAGCCTACGAAAATTATAATAGAATTGAATAAAAGTCTTCGTATCTACGTATTTAAGTATACATGAAATTTATTAAGCACTAGCACCTCTTTTGGTATTATGTATGTGCGATTATATGAAAATCATGTAGATATGCTTTCGTGACGACTGTGCAATTGTGTGTACAATATCTACTTATAATTTCAACATTATAATTAATCAAGAAATTGAATCGTTTTTCTAATTTTGGGTGAAGTAACTATTAGTTTTGAGCATATTCTATTCAATGTTCAATTAGTAGGTTTAATCGGTCACTTCGAGCAAAAAACTGGTTTAAGAAAGTTCAAATGGGTCTAATAGAAAATTTTTATTTCGAAAGGAAGAAGTCAACCAAAATCACCTCGTACTTCTTCTCTTTATAAATTGTATACTATACTTACTATTAAACAAAACTGCTCGAACTTTCGTTTAATGGTGTAGTATTGTATCTAAAACACAAGCAGTTTTGTTTAATAGTATAGGTAGTATAAAATTTGGAAAGAAAAGAAGTGCGAAGAGGTTTTGATTGACTTCTTCCTTGGTTAATAAAATTTTCCATGTCACATACGTTTTTTGTTCCTAGTGACTGATTGAATTTCTGTTTACATAGAATATTTTCAATCAATATTTAATATTTCGAATATTTTTTGAGGTAGGATAGGTTCCAAAATATGAGTAACTTTTGGCTTTGACGATTTAATTACTCCATAACATTTTGAAGTAAATAAAAATTTTCTGTGATATCGTTCAATCCATTTCTGGACTTGGAGAAAGATTTACTAATCATGAGAATATAGTCTAGTCAACAAGTGCTTTTTTTGTTCAATTTTGTTCATGAGTCTCGGAAAAATATGAAAAAGGTGTCATTCGATTCAAAAGAGCATGAAGATATTTCTTGAAAAAATTTAAGTTCCGTTCTTGAAAATTGTAAAACTTATAATCAATTTACTGAAAGAAAAAATTATCTCAAAAACTAATTGATATTTTTGATATCTAAATACATATACAAAAAGAGAAAATTTTCTAAAAGAAAGTCTCCCGGAACTGTAGGATTAATATTTATAGTTTTCTCAGAGTAAAAATACGGCCGACAGCGGGTAGTATGGCTTGCGAAAGTAGCGCCCATTTGGGACACTTTAACAATAAACATTGTTCAACTATATTAAATATTAAATTAAGGAATGAAAAATTTCAGGTTCTTACTGGATAGGTAAATGAACAATAATCCAGTGACAAAACATTTTTATCGCAATTTTTCAATTGGTTATGCAATAGTTTTTTGCTGCTTGAACAAGAACATTGCAAGTGTAATAACTGTTAAACTATGGATCTGATACTTTTTTCCTTCCTTGGAGCTAGTTTCAAATAAATGCAGAATAGATTCCTGTTAAAAAAATTTAATTTTTCAATTTTTTATTAATAATTTACGCACTTTAATTAATCAGTACTTTCTTTTCTTGATTCTCTTATGAACAACGCATTTGTTTATAACAATTTTTTAAACAATAGGAGATGAATATTGAAAAAACCATTTCCATGTAGCTTCCGATAATAAAAAACGGATCATTAAAATTATAAAAAAAATTAATTTTGATTTTGCAAAACTATACCTACGTAAATTGTCAATAAACAACTGAAAAATTGAAATTTTTTCAATGGGAATTCACTCTGAAGCCTTATAATAATAGCTCCAAGAATAAAAAATAATTTCAGACCCATAGTGAACATTTATCACACTTACAATTTTCATGTTCAAGTACCAAAAAATTGTTAATTAACTATTGCATAACTAATTCAAAAATCGCTATTATCGCTGGATTATTGCTCATTCACCGATTTAGTAACTGTCTGAATCTTTCATTCCTTAATTTTCATATTTAATATGGAAAAATAATTGTTGAAGTGCCCTAAATGGGCGTGACTTGCCCAAACCAAATTACCCGTTTTCGGCCATATTTTTACCTATCTGAGAAAATTATGAATATTGATCCTACAGTTCCAGTAGTTGGGTCTTTTTTTTGAGAAATTTCCTCTTCTTTTCGAATTTTTCTTCATATTTCAAAAATCTCAATTAATTTTTGACATATTGGCAAAGAACCAAACCCTCTTTTTTCCGTATATTATTTACTTTCACAATTTTCGCGAGCGAATTTTTATTTTTCTCAAAAAGGTCTATATGCTATTACGAATCGAATGACACCTTGCTCATATTTTTCCGAGACTGCTGAAAAAAGTTGAACAAAGACTAGACTAAATATATTAGAAAGATTTTCCATGTTTTTCAAGCATGATTTATACGAAATTGACAAAGCAGTTGATAAATTCATTAAAACTGATGAGTTTTATCAGAAATTTCTTACTGCCACACCAGCTGTTCCCGTAACTTGAAAGTGAGAAAGAAATATTTAATTCGTAAAGGCGATGTTAGACCTGAAAATTCAATAATAGAGCTTGATGATTGCTCTATTGATAGAAATTTTTTTTTCGAATATCAAAATGTTGTTCAGAATATTAGCTATGCTGTCGGTATCGACGTTTGAAGCGAATAGAAACGATTCGAAGGAGCACAATAAGAGAAGTGGACTTGTAATGACCCTTCTGAATATATAAAATTCATTGCAAATTAAAAACTCATGTTTGTCTATTATTATTATATATTTTTTGTTTTTGAAAGGTTTGGCTGCTCTGGCAATTCATCGTGACATTGGAATCACAGTTGACGAAGTCATGAATGTCGAAAAACGCCGAGAACTAGATTTTCTTCTCTAATTTTCCCAAGGATATGTTCAATGATTTATATATCCAATTCAATATAATTCAATTTTTCCCTAATTTTTGATAAATTTTATCCAATTCAAATAATTTGAATTTTTTGCAATTTGATTCAATTTTTCTACTCATTTTGTACTATCTACATGAAAGATTATTTTTATCAACAAGAATAGAACTTTAAAAGAAAAACTTATGAAATTTTGCACTAAGTCATATCCCCCCCCCATCGCAAAAAGCTATCTACGCCACTGTATATATATATATATATATATATATATATATATATATATATATATATATATATATATATATATATATGAGTAAACGAGAAATGCTGGAATCCTTTTCTTGTTTTGCTCCAAGTAAGATATTTTATAAAATGATATAGACGAAAGTATATTCTAAGCAGATATAATATTGAACATACAAGTTCTATCTTTTTGGAGGCAGATCCATATATCAAATGAATAAAAACCTACTTTTTACATGACGAGGGGAAAGGTTTGGGTGGTTTCACTTTTTATCTAATATATGCAACCTAAAGTCTGACATTGGACTCAATAACACGTCATAAGAACTGAAGATGAATATATAAAAGTCATAAATATTATGGTGTTAATATAATCCATCTTCAATATGAAAAAACTTGTTTTTGCAGATGAAAGAAAGATTAAATAATATATATATATATATATATATATATATATATATATATATATATATATATATATATATATATATATATATATATATATATATATATATATATATATATATATATATATATATATATATATATATATATATATATATATACCTTTATATTTGAAAATATCGAAAATTGTTAAAGAAAAAAGTTGTTCAGAACTGAAAACAACGTTCGAATATGCAATTGCATCCACTTAAAAAAAAATCACTTTTTCTTATTTTGTCAACAACAACAATGCAAATTTAACTGCAGTTACATGTAATCTAGTATGCACTGACAAAGAAAATGATTTGTTGATTTATTAATAGCAAGATATGTTTGACAGTGAATGTCAAAAAAATATATTTATTGGGATGTCTGTTATTGAAAATAGTCGCTGCTTCCCTATGCGTCCCATAATTTTCTCTCACAATGAAAACAATTTCTATTTTTTCTTCACAAGATAATATCGCTACCATTTTTATGTGCCTTATTACTTCTAATGCGTTTTGACATTCACTGTCAAACATATCTTGCTATTAACAAATCAACAAATCATTTTCTTTGTCAGTGCATACTAGATTACATGTGAAACTACAGTTAAATTTGCATTGTTATTTTTGACAAAATAAGAAAAAATGATTTTTTTTTGTAAGTGCATGCAATTGCATACTTTACTCTTGAGTAAAATTCATATTTTTTGACACACCGCGTATACGGCTGAAAACATTTGATATCTGATGATTGTATTTTAGGTTTTAGAACATGCAGAACTTTTTATGAAGAATAACTTCTTTTCCTAAAATGAATAATAAAAAAGTTTCCATATGGTTCCAACTTAGTGAGACAAACTGTATATATATAGATATATATATATATATATATATATATATATATATATATATATATATATATATATATATATATATATATATATATATAGCAGATATGGAAAATCGTTATCTATGTTATAAAATTGATAGAAAAACTACTCCCGCACCTGCTTCATTTCGATACACTACAATGGTATGTATTTGATGGGAAGATACGAATAATTAGTGTGTACAACATGAAACCTGATTCATGTTACGCCTATCGCAGCCACCTATTCGCGTTACACTGCGGTCGCCAGTCAGCAAAGGTTTGGAATTTCTCGTAATTTTATCCAATCCTCTATTCATCATAAAGTCACGAGAGTCTCTTGATGGTATATCGCTCTAAAGGAGACTCAAATCGACCCGTATTTTTAGTCATCGGTAAAGTATTAAAATTTCGATATGGCATATCACGACGCTACAAGCATTGAGACCCCTCCTTTAATTTTAATGTCGGTTAAAGGGGCCTTACTAGTCTTGTTCTCGCCACCGTTCTCACAAACACACATATTCTGCATATTGGGCTGAAGGCGGCCTTTGGCCGTCCATAATAAGTCACGCAACCCCACGAAGGTCAAAAACGGCGAAGCACTTTTACGTTTAGTATTGTATACATATGTTTGCGAACTCTATTCACGAAACACTAATATTCTATCACACATCGCAGACATTCTAAAGAGTGAACTACAGAGAAAGCAAAAAAGACAAAACAAATGGTTCTAAACAGAATTAATGGATTAGATACTAAAAAGATTAAGGTGGCGTTAGCATTTGAAATTCACTTAGCTGAATTGAATGCTGATAGCATTTCAAATGAAGTTGGTGAACAAGGATTTATGTTAGAACGAACAAGTTAGAAGCTTCTTGTTGGTAAGGTTATATATAATATATGTATATATATATATATATATATATATATATATATATATATATATCTATATATATATATATACATATATAGATATATATATATATATATATATATATATATATATATATATATATATATATATATCTATATATATATATATATATAGAAGGAAGGACAGTAACGGGGTACTGGTAACTATTAGATCGAAGGTGTAACGATGGGATACCCCAGTATTATAGAGGAAGCAATAACAGATCTAGGGTGCTTCTAAAGTTATGCCTTTATTCCAAGTTCAAGCTTTCGTCTGTGTCTACAGACTTCTTCAGGAAAAAACTACAAATTATGAAAACATTCCATTTACAGGTCATGGATACATTCGGTCTCTTAAATTTAACTTACCAGAATTAGCATTGAAACTCTAAAAGTTGGCTATCAAAGTTTTCGGGATTCATTTCTTCCATAACCTCATACCTGATGTTGAAGTTTTTGAACAAGTTTGTGTAAAATGGACAAAAGAAACGTCAACCATTAAAACAATTTAAAATTATATACATTACTCCTAATAGTTTCTTTGTTGGTTATAGATTCTTAGAAACATTGCATGATTCTTACAAACATTGCACTAATGTGTTTTTTACTACTTTTGCAATGTAGAAAGAGAAAGAAAACTATAAATAATCTTTCAACTCTGATATTGTAGACACTGCCTTCCTCTAATAATACGTAGTAATGTTAATCTATTAAAGTTCCGACCAGTGTAACCTCAGCCACATACTTTGTTGACATTGACATTCTGACATTTCTGATATTTGCCGGTACAACAGAATTAACACATTTTAATAATTATCCTAATTTAATCATGCAATGTTTGTAAGAATCTATAATCAACAAAGAAACTATTAGGAGTAATGTATATAATTTTAAATTGTTTTAATGTTTGACGTTTCTTTTGTCCATTTTACACAAACTTGTTCAAAAACTTCAACATCAGGTATGAGGTTATGGAAGAAATGAATCCTGAAAACTTTGATAGCCAACTTTTAGTGTTTTAATGCTAATTCTTGTAAGTTGAATTTAAGAGACCGAATGTATCCATGACCTGTAAATGGAATGTTTTCATAATTTGTAGTTTTTTCCTGAAGAAGTCTGTAAACACAGACGAAAGCTTGAACTTGGAATAAAGGCAAAACTTTAGAAGCACCCTAGATCTGTTATTGCTTCCTCTATAATACTGGGGTATCCCATCGTTACACCTTCGATCTATATATATATATATATATATATATATATATATATATATATATATATATATATATATATAGATATATATATATATAAACATATATATATATATATATATATATATATATATATAATATATATATATATATATATATATATATATATATATATATATATATATATATATATATATATATATATATATATATATATATATATATATATATATATATATAAACATATATATATATATATATATATATATACATATATATATATATATATATATATATATATATATATATATATGTATATATATATATATATTTATATATATTAACATATATATATATATATATATATATATATATATATATATATATATATAAATATATATATATATATATATATATATATATATATATATATAAATATATATATATATATATATATATATATATATAGATATCAGGGGCGGCTATTCGAAGGCGGCTATGGAGTCTAAGCCGCCTCCTCAATAATATTCCGTGTATCACTACTATATTATATTGAATAGTCAGCATTCAGCATATTCATATTGATCAAAATCATATTATTTTATGCACCTACCTTCCTTTCAACCTACATTATATAATATAATTTATTAATTACGATAGAAGGTATTTACATTTACTGCTTACTGCATTTCATTCATTTCACGATTTCATATCAACAGTGGCAATGGAGCAGAGGCTTAATAAGGTATAGACGCGTTCATTATACCATATGCCATGCCAGAGAGAAAAGGAAACACTGCGAATGAATATACCTTATTCACTTTATTGAAATAGAAAAGACGGGTAAATGCAATACCGATGGAAGATAGCTGATCGATTCAAATAGGATACCTACATTAATTCTCACACAATGTCGACCAATCACAACTTTCGGCTAAAATCGAGTGAGTTCGTAGGACATGGACCGTTGGACGTTGTCACTAGTCGTGGACGAAAACAGTTTGTTTTGGTTTTAATTTATTTTGCAGGCGTATTGTTTTTAAAATGAGTTCGGTTACTAAAGTTACTTTTAAAAATTTCAATGGTGACTTAGTGGAATATTTGTTATCCCATAACTTTAGTGCACTAATTTAAAACGATAAAGTTTTAATAAAATCATTGCGACCTACCCCGGGATTAAACAATTTGGTGCAGCGTAACAAACAACAGAATCGCGGTTTTAATGTCAGAAATTATGAGAGACGTCCTTGGCTAACCGGATCAGAGGTGAAAAATTAATTATATTCTTGACAGTGTTTACTTTTTACTAGAGAAAATGTCTCTGTTTGGGGCTGCTTAGGATTTGACGATTTAAAAATTTTATCACGTTCTCTGGAAAGGCACGAAAACTCCCAGGAACATGTCGTGTCGCGAATCAAGGTAGACATTTGAAAGTGAAAACAATTTTTTTCCAAAGAAATCAATATTTTAGGGTGCTTGTTTTACTTTGATTTTCTTCAAATTATAAGGCGGTTGACCTTGACATCCTAAAAACTTTCGACTACGGTGTATTTTATAACACCTCTTGTAGCCTCCTTAAACCTACACCTCACATATATTTATTTATTTATTCAGAACTACAACACTCAACAGCTTCAGCCAATTATAAAATGGAAAAAATACATTATACAATTATATTAGAATAAGCACAAACACAAACTAAAAACAATATCATAGAAACAAGAAACACGGAGTCGCACCAAAAGCTTACATCTATAGTAGGAGTCCGAAAAGAGCCCCCCTAACATCACCAGGCCTACCCGCAAATATATCAATGACTC
>JARQZK010003714.1:160000-165000 GCA_030704885.1 Cynegetis impunctata
CTGTTTTTGCTAAGAAAAGAAAAAAAAAAAAAAAAAAAAATATATATATATATATATATATATATATATATATATATATATATATATATATATATATATATATATATATATATATATATATATTACATACATACCTGAATATAAATCAAGAAAATACTTCAATTCATCAAGAAATATCGAATCAATAATTTCAAAAATATTAATCATCTCCAACGCCTTATATAAGTTTCACTTAAAGTAATTAAAGATAGAAAAACAAATCGTAAAACCGTTCATTTTCATATTTCGGTACATATTAGGTGATCACGTTTATCGAGTTGATATAATTTATATTATTCAGTTATTATCTAGAAGGCTGCTGCTTACTGAAATACACAAGATGAAACTAGGAATTCAACAAAATAATCACCTCTGAATAGTATGTAGTTTCATTAGGAACATACTCTTCTCAATTTTTTCGGATTAATTCCATTTATTATCTCATTATTGTGGCTACTTAACTTAAACGAAATATTATTGACACGTTCGTAATGGAAACATAAGCGTATAAATAGAAGACACATGATTCCTTTGAAATATTACAGACATTCATCTCTTCATATAAATAATCCACGATAAAAGGAAGGCAGTTTTCTTTGATGATATAGAGTTTCTCATATTACTGTCCCAATCTTCGTTGAACGCATAACAGTTAACAGAATATTTATACACTTATATCCTTTTAAATTTTCCACTTGGGTAATGCTATGATCTTTCTTTTCTATGCTGTATGTTCATAAAATCATAAACATGTCGAACTTTCAAAAACTGGTGCTTTGTATGTTACGATGCTCTAACCAATCAATATGTATACTAACAAATAGGCAGTTGTAGTTGAAAGGTATCGCGCTACGATATTGATAAGACTCTTTTTCAAAATGTGAATTAAGAAATATTAAAAAAGTATTGAATTTCAGAGTATTTAATGTTAGAACTTTGCATACGATGTATGTTGATACTAAAAAACTCTATCGCAGCGAGCTGCATTAGAACAGCTGGTTTTCAAACCGAATCTAGTTTAAAAAATCTTTCTATTCAATTATGATTTTTGTTCCAAATCCAAATCGTGTAAACTCCCCAACCAACTCATATCGAAGTATATACCACACGAAACTACCTACATACAAAGTTTCAACCCAAAATTGCACCTTCTGTCGTGTGAACAAGATTTATTTCCTCTCCTGGGGAGTCAACTCCCCAAGCAATTCGTACCAAAACCAATCCTATCCAATATATCATACGAAACTACCTACTCACACTTTCAATCCTATTGCTACAAAATTACGCCCTTCGTCATGCAAACATGATTTATCTCTTTCCCCCGGGGGTCACCTCCCCAACCAATTTGAACCAAAACCAATCCCATCCAAGATATCTTTCGAAAATACCTACCTACAAACTTTCAACCCTATAACTCCAAAAGTGCGACCTTTATCGTGTAAACAAAATTTATTTCCTCCACCGGGGGACCAACCCCCAACTAATTCGAATCAAAACCAATCTCATCCAAGATATCATACGAAACTATCTATTTACAAATTTTCAACCCTATTGCTTCAAAATTGCGCCGTTTATCGTGTAAACAAGATTATTTTCCTCCCCAGGGGGGTCAACTTCACAACCAATTCGAACCAAAAACAATCCCATTTAAGATATCATACAAAACTACCTATTTACAAACTTTCAACCCTATTGCTTCAAAATTATCGTGTAAACAACGCTAAAATACATATGCTTATACATACATATATATGAACATATGTATATATATATATATATATATATATATATATATATATATATATATATATATATAATATATATATATAAATATATATATATATATATATATATATATATATATATATATAAATATATATAATATATATTATATATATATATATATATATATTATATATAGTATATATATATATATATATATATATATATATATATATAATATATATATAATATATTTATATATATATATATATATATATATATATATATATATATATATATATATATATATATATATATATATATATATATATGATATTGAGTTTTTGGTGCCAGGCATCATAAAAAGTCATGCAACAAAAAACTATCTTGGTCCTAGGTACAACTTTGTTACAAATTCTTGACTCTTCTAAGTGAATTTGCAGATTTGAGGCAAAAAAACTGGAAAATCGCATATTATTTTCACATGAATTGTGCCTTCGTACCGAATTTTTAGTGGATATAAATATGCGCAATGCTCGAAAATCGTAAAAACCTCATGAAATTTCAACATGAAGATTGGTGCGATGAAACAAAGCAACTGAGATGCCAAATAGACACTTCCCTTGCATCAACTCGATGTAAATACCAAATTTAAACCGCCTAACTCAATCAGTAGATGCTTCGGAGCAGCGCAAAACCACAATTACCACGGAAAAACATAAAATCTCTACACTCAAATGCTGGATATTAGAGAATAGTTGAGACCATCACATTGTACTTTCTTAGTATCGAATCAATATACTTTACAAAGTTAAACAATCTAACTCAATATGGATGAGCTGTGGCGACGAGCAAATCCTCCAATTAAAACTCTCTCTATGAAAATAGCGACTATTAAGGAAAAAAATTTTTACAGCCAAGATACTCCCCCAATATCATATTATTCCACTTACATATTTTTAGTCGTCTACCAATGTGTTTGGGGGGCCAAAATAGTTCAAAAACCGTTTTATTTAGTTACATGCACCCAGGCAGAATATATATATATATATATATATATATATATATATATATATATATATATATATATATATATATATATATATATATATATATATATATATATATATGATATATATAATTTTTTGAGATATATTTTATATATTTAAAAAAAATATACATTATATATATATATATATATATATATATATATATATATATATATATATATATATATATATATATATATATATATATATATATATATATATATATATTTATATATATATATATATAAATATATATATATATATACATTATAATTATTCTAGCTTGCGTTGTATTGTTATTTACTTGTGTTTTTCAGCAACTATATGAAACGAAACTTCAACCATTTAATAAAGTCAGTTTGCTTTTTGAAATGGCCTGTTGTTGCTAAGAAAAATTTGTTTTTTTAATACTCAGTCTGATCCCTAATTTTCGTTATAATAAAAGATTATATATTATGTTTTTCAATGAAATTTTTATACTTAAAAGAACTATAACAAAGGTTTAAGTTTCTATAGGGAATTTCTTTTCAAAATAGAGAAACAAGTGAGGTCGATATAAAAGGGAGAAATTAAGTTAAAATCCGATTAAGATTCTGTTTTTCAATATTCGTCTTTTCTAGGTTCCAGCTCTTGATAATAGAGGAAATTAATAGGAGAAAATTAGAAAATAAGTCTGATATTCCAAGTATTTAATGCTGAAATTGTTGCTATAATTGCATGATCAGTAAAATAGAAAGAGTTCCGGTTGTCCCGAAAAGTATTCTGTTGTTTAATAACCGTCTTTCCGAGAGTCAAGCTTTTCATGGTAGAGGAAATGAATAGGAGATAATTGAAAAACAAGTGTGATGTTCCAAGTATTTGATGATGAAACTATAGCTATAATTGGATGATCAGTGAAAAAGAGAGTCTAAGTTACTCGGTTCACAATATACGTCTTTTTGAGAGTCAAGCTTTTCATGATAGAGAAAATTAATAAGAGAAAAGTGGGCAACAATTGTAATGTTCCAAGTATCTTATATTGGAATTATTGCTATAATTGGATGATCGGTGAAAAATAAATAGCCTTATTTACCACGAAAAATATTCTGTTTCTCATTATCCTTCCTTCTGAGATTCAAGCTTTTCATGATAGAGGAAATAAATAGGAGTAAGTTGAACAACAAATATGATGTTGCAAGTATCTAATGCTGGAATTTTAAACAAATCAAATCAAATCGAATCATCTTTATTTGTGTCAATATACAATTGTATTTACACGCGTCCACTACAAAATTACATCACTATCAAGTGTAAGTTGAAAATAGAAATGAAAGATAGTAAGAGGAAGATTGGGGAACATACAGTTGAAAATTCAATTAAAAAATTCACTTAAATTTAAATTTTTAAAATTATAGGGAGCTGCATCAGTTAAGATTTTTTTGATTTCATTTTTAAAATGGTTCAGTGTGAGAGACCTCCAGCTTGAAAGTAACGTGTTATACAACTTGAATGCTTAAAAATTTGGACCATTCTGTGATCTCCCCAGTCTATATCTTTGTACATATATATCATCCTTATTCCTAGTGTCATATGAGTGGTTATCACAATTTATCACTACTCGAGTGGACATGAGACATTCCAAAATGAATAAGCCAGGTAGAGTTAGAATGTCTAAACTTTTAAAAGATTGCCTACAATCCTCTCTATACTTGAGATCACCAATTATTCTTATAGCTCTTCTCTGAAATCCAAACAATCTATCAAACCCATCACAATGTTCCCAGACCAGAATGCCATATCTCACATGAGCCTCACACAGTACGAAATAAGCCGATCTCAACACACCCCCAGACAGTGACACGCTCATGGCTCTCAAAGCAAATATATTTCTCGATACTTTGGCTGCCAGAAAATCAACATGGGCATTCCATGCAAGTCTAGCATCCATGTATGATCCAAGAAACCTAACACTCCCCAACTCTTCGGCTGGCCTAAGATTAAAAATCACTTTCTCAGTTTTACCATCATTCATGCAAAGCCCATTCGCCGAGAACCATCTCAAAGCACTTGACTGCGATATTCCACTAAGCTCTTTCCGCTCATTTAAATCTCTGCTAGAAACACTTATAGTTGTATCATCAGCTTACAAAATTGTTAGGCAGTGATCTAGGTAGTCAGGAAAATCGTTAATATATATATTAAAATAAGTAT
>JARQZK010003714.1:170000-225000 GCA_030704885.1 Cynegetis impunctata
TATATATATATATATATATATATATATATATATATATATATATATATATATTTATATATAATAAAATAAAATTCCTGATTGATTCATACCTATCTATTGATACAAAACGTGAAGTTCTTATTCGTTGAAACTCAGGAAAGTGTAAATACAATTTGTGGAGAATTTTGGCACAAACTCTTCTTTTTATGGTACCTATATTTTACAGATGCAAAATTCGAGAAAATTTATCCAAATATACCTATTTTAGCTGAGAATACAATATTGGCTTTTGTTATATATACAAAACTTGTCATTATATTTTTTACGTTCCTCTATTCGAGTATTTCAATCTTGGATCTTTTTTTATTTTAATAAGAGAATATCGCCAATATATCGTTATTTTTTCTTTGGATACCAAGTTGAATATTTTATTATATAACACAAAATTTTATTGAGTTATATATGTTTTAATGGACAGATAAACTGAATTCACTAGATCATAAATTGAAATGAAAATACTACCTAAAATAGCATTATGTAAAAGTGACATCAGTCTTTCTGGGAGTGCCATTGTTTCATAATTGGGAGAAAATTAAAGGAAAAACAGAGCTGAATGAAAGTTTCATGCAACTCTTGAGATATTCCAGTCGAGATTGTTTTAATTATTTCAGCATCTTCAAGCCGTTCGAAAAGAGGAATAAAAGTCCGTTCCTCTTTCCGCAAGTTTCCGGAATTTGGCCTTTTGCCAACTTCTAGCATCTGTTCTACCGAATAGAGGGAACCAATAATATGATTGAATTGGCCATTAATGTTGCAGTTCACAAGTTATGCAGTCTGAAATTTTGTATTTATCTTTCTCCATTGCCCCGCGCTATTTTCGTAACGACTTCGGGAACAGCGCTCAAGTTTTTTCGTTCAAACATTTAAATTATAGGAAATATATCGCAAAACTTTTTTCAGTCTGCTGCCAAGTTGGATGAATACTTCTCAAAGTTTGCATGTTTTCAAGAGAAGTATTTCTTAGCATCTTAGATCGATTCTGAAGAGCGGTGATTTGACAGGTTAGCTAAATTTTCGATGTTATGAACTAGAAAACAATTGAACTTTAATTATCGTTCATATTTCAAGCAATTTTGCTCGAATATTTTGCAAGTCAAAATATTATTTTGAGATCAAGGAATTCTTTAAAAAAAAATTTCTTCTGTGAGTATTGAAAAGAGAGTTATAACTTCCGTCACTAGAGAAAAAAACTTCCTACTACGTCTAGGTGGCTGTTGTCACTTCATCGCGTCGTTATTATATATATATATATATATATATATATATATATATATATATATATATATATATATATATATATATATATATATATATATATATATATATATATATATATATATATATATATATATATATATATATATATATATATATATATATATATATATATATATATATATATATATATATATATATATATATATATATTTATATATTTATAATGATTTATATCTATAATGATCGCCAATTGAAAGGTTTCAATTTCTAAGGGAATCCGCCTAGTTTACACCAATGATACTCTGTTTATCTTTGCCAAGCTTTCGGATTTATTTTAATCCTTTTTCAGGGCGTCTACAAAATATACAAAGAACATTTTCACAAACAATGAACCAACACTATTATATCAATTTTACAACTTAAGGAACACAACTCACTGAAATATTGAGGTTTAGGTGTTATTACATTTGTCAACATTGAAACTTCCAAGCAAACGCTGCATGTAAACAAATTCACTTAACAATTAAAACTTCGCATCAACACAACAACTATCAATGCGTGGGTTTTTACCTGAATCAAAATTTTCTAAAACAAAATGAAATCTGATAAAATGAGTCATGTATTATAATACAATTTCACTGACCGTACACAGAATGACAAAAATAATAAAATAAGAATGAAAGACAAGGTACCAATGTGTGTATATATGAACTGTATGATTTACGTTATCGCAATCATTTTAACCAGACGCTTTTCTTCATTCATCTACAGGTCCGTCGTAAAATTTTTCTTTATTCGGTTGGGTCAATAAATACGTATAAATACTACTTAAGTTTTGTGTATCCGATTTCTTATTTATTGCGTTATCTTCTTTGTTTATGTGAATCATTTCGAGTACAATTCTTTTATTATATTTAGTCTGTCTATCTATAATTTGTACATTTTCAAAAAGATATCTATGGTCTTCCTGTAGTGCGTGAGATGTCAAGGCACACCTCATATTTTCTTTGGTGATGTCACTTTTGTGAATCGCTATTCGGTTGTTTAGTAACTGTGATGTTTGTCCAATATAACCACGCGAACAGTATTGACACTCTATCCTGTAGATAACATTTGATTGTAGTAAAATTGGGATCTGATCTTTTAACCTACTATATAGACTCTTTAATGTTTTATGATTATAAATCGCAATTTTTATTTCTTCTCCTCTGAAACATTTTTTAATTTTATATGTTAAGTCTTTAATATTTATCATAGTAGTATTTATACGTATTTATTGACCCAATCGAATAAAGAAAAAATTTTACGACGGACCTGTAGATGAATGAAGAAAAGCGTCTGGTTAAAATAATTGCGATAACGTAAACCATACAGTTCCTATATACTCACATTGGTACCTTGCCTTCCATTCTTATTTTATTATTTTTGTCATTCTGTGTACGGTCAGTGAAATTGTATTATAATACATGACTCATTTTATCAGATTTCATTTTGTTTTAGAAAATTTTAATTCAGGTAAAAACCCACGCTTTGATAGTTGTTGTGTTGATGCGAAGTTTTAATTGTTCAAGTTTTGATTGTTAAGTGAATTTGATTTCATGCAGCGCTTGCTTGGAAGTTTCAATGTTGACAAATGTAATAACACCTAAACCTCAATATTTCAGTAAGTTGTGTTCCTCAAGTTGTAAAATTAATATAATATTGTTGGTTCATTATTTGTGAAAATGTTCTTTGTATATTTTGTAGATGCCCTGAAGAAGGATTAAAATAAATCCGAAAGCTTGGCAAAGATAAACAGAGTATCATTCGTGTAAACTAGACCGATTCCCTTAGAAATTGAAACCTATATATATATATATATATATATATATATAATATGTATATATATATATATATATATATATATATATATATATATATATATATATATATATATATATATATATATATATATATATATATATATATATATATATATAACATAAAAAATATATATATATATATATATATATATATATATATATATATATATATATATATATATATCAGACATCAAACATCTTTCGATAATCATAATCCAGGAGTTCAAAAACGGATATGAAAGCCACTCCCGAATCTCACTTCTTACTTTCGGTACAGTGTACAAAATAGTCCATTATTTTCTTAGAAAATAGGTCTAAAAATAATATCAAGGGGAGTGTACTGTGACAATCCGTTCGTGCCAATCCGGACAGATTTCCACAAAAAAAAGATACTATTTTTACGTGGAATTGGTTGAAGCTCGATCGGTAAACGACGTTTTAATTGCAGATTCAAGTGAACAAATGAATCGTCGAAATCAGTTTGGCAATTATTCCGTATCAACGCGATTTATCCAGTCGATGTTCTAGCTGAGGTCGCAATGCTGACAGTGCAACCGGCTTTGGCTAACCGATCCGTATTTAACTGAGTTGGAGAGTATGTTATAGACTTTTGTCATCGATGATTTTTGCGGAAACGCCGTTATGTGGATGATAGAAACCAGAGCTGTCGCGTGGGTGGGGCGACCGGGGCGCCGTGGTTAAAAAAATAATATTTTGAAAGTTTGTTTGATCGTTGTATGGTTCTACTTTATAACCACTTAGACGACTGTATTGGTCCCGGAATCAAACAATGTATGCATGGATGAGTACCCATTAAGTCTACATCCTTATTTGGGATTTTGCAACGCCTCTTTACTATATTCTCTAGTTCAACGAAGCGACCATACGAAAGTCCTCACTTTAAAGCAAGTGTATGAAACACGTTGGAAAGCTCGTATAAGTGCCGTTAAGGCTGTTAGACACCAATAGGCTGAAATTAGGAATGCATTGGTTGAGTTACACGACAAAATTGATGACCCCCAAACAGCAGCTGAAGCTCACTCGTTGACAAATCAGATGGGAGCCTTTTCTTTCATCGTAACTTTGATCTTATGGAATGACATTATTTTTGAAGTTAATTTGGTCAGTAAAAGTAGGAAAAGAGGTAGACCTCAGTAAATGTTCTGAAAAGATCAATACGTGTTTAAATAGATTTAGAGATAATGAATACGTGAACGCTGTAATCTCCGCTAAAGAAATTGCTGCTGAACTTGACACTGAACCAATTTTCCACGAGAAAAAGATTCGTAAAACAAATCGCATTCTTTTTTAAGTCTGAGGAAATGAACACGCCGCCTGAAGAAACCTTAAAAAGAGAAGTTTTTTATCCGTTAGTGAATAATATATTAAACTCGCTCAAGAAGAGGTCAACTGCATTGAAACAACATCAACAAGTATGCGGATTTTTGTATGAAGGTACTTAACTTCCAGGTAAAGACCTAAACAAATGTTGTTTGGATCTTGAAAGACATTTAACTGACAACAGGAACAAGATACCAGATATAAAGGGAATTGAACTGTTTTTTTAATATTTACATCTAGGTTCGATTTTAGAAAAAGGGACCAACAAAGTCACGCCAAAATAAATCTTGTGTCCAATGAAAAAAAAACAGAAAAGAGTTGTTTACAAACTTATGGGTCGCATTAAGAGTGTTACTTATTTACGTTCTACCATGGCACAAGATAGACTGAACTCTCTCGCCTTTCAATATTTAAATTTTCTAAGGAGACTACAAAAAAAGTACCAAGAACAGTAGTAAAAAATTGAAGACCGTATGAAAATTAATTATATATATATATATATATATATATATATATATATATATATATATATATATATATATATATATATATATATGTGGGTGGGTGGGTGGTCCGTGATGCTGTTATTTATTATGGCTGCCGATTTTTCCAGTCCGGAACACAGCGGATCCATAGGTTGTGGATAACGGAGTGACTCTAAAGAGCTAGGGTATCAACCTCTGAACCAAACCTGGAACAAAACAAATTATACGTTTTACCGAAGTGCAGGGGGGGGCGCCGAAGAAAGCCTTGGTTGCCAACAAACCATGCGACGGCCCTGGCAGAAACTATATCGTAATTTGAAATTCAAAAGCTGCGATATCAGTGAAAAATCAAAATTATCGTTTCTGCTAAGATATTGAAATAAATTCATGAATGCTGAATATTCCTGGGTTTATTTTGAATTTATTTAAAAAAACGAGAGAGCAGAAGCACTTCTTTACTGGAGTCATAATTTCTACTAGTTTTTGTTAATTTTTATGAGAAAATTCTTGAGTCTATAACAAGATCAGCTTGAAGGATCTGTGGAGGTAAGCAAATGTGAATATGAAACAGCGCATCACAGAAACCCTTCCAATTATTGTACGCCCGCATATGATATGGGAGGTTTTATGAAAAGAATACGTTTGTGTTTAGAATTTGATGGTCGCCATTTAGAAAACTTGATATAAAATATGGCTTATTTCATATCCAACATGTTTCTTAATTTTCTTCATAAATTGAACAAATACATGAGATATTGAAAAATGTACGCATCTATCATTAAATCTTTATTTCAATTAATTCTGATTCGACAGAGCGGCGACTTGGTAAATCATGAATTTCTTAAAATCAGTCTGCAAAAGAAAATGTGCATTTTATTTAAAAACGTGTAAATTCATCAATAGGATTGCATGCAGTATTCGATAGATAATTGAATTTTACATCTATTGTTGATATGAAATAAAGGGCTTTGCATTCGAGTGAAACAAGTTAGTGCCGTTCAAATGTTGCAATTATTTTACCTTTGCTTCTACACACTGAGTACAATTTAGTCAATATTTCACAAATGCGATATAAGGATTGTTCAGTTCGTAGGCCTCAACATTAATTTGGTTAGAGACAAGAAAACACCAGTTGAGAATTTGAACCTTAAAACTGATACTTATTTTCCAAAAAATAAGAGATATATCGAAAACCATTAGGTTTAGGTGAATATAACCTCAATGAAACTGAAATTTGCTTTTATCGTAAAATCCAAAATTGAAATAATATACATAGTATTTCATTGAAAAAATTACAACTTTGATACTTTGTATCGGATTGTAATTTTATATGTAATATATTCATATATATATATATATATATATATATATATATATATATATATATATATATATATATATATATATATATATATATATATATATATATTATATGAAATTTCAAATACTAACTCAATCATTGCATATAGGAAATAAATGATGTTTTATGACAAAAAGAAATTGAGTTCACAATTTCAAAATTAGAGTTAGGTATCCAAAACGGCCCTCTTGAATATGAAAATTCAGTTCAGAACTTGAAAGTAAAATAGAAAATATATGAGTTGAACTTTCAAAGTTTAAATTTGAATAATTGAATATTTTATTTTCAATAAGTGGAGAAATAAGAGTATATAAAGATATAAAATGATTATTCAATTAAATTAATAAAAAAGAATAAGTTCAAAATATATGTTTTTATTACAAAGTTCCACAAAATATCAACTATGTCAAATAGGTTGAAAATCTAGTGAAAATTTGCAATATGTTAATTTAAAATTAAAGAAATTATAAAGAGATAGTTTTTATTAATATAATTCATACCAAAAATCATGAAATGATTCAATACATATGCCAATATAAGATCAAGAAAATATATAAGAACAAAAAAAGCAAATAATTTGGGAAAAAAAATTTTTGAAAAAAGGAGGAAATTTTAGGTATATAAATAAAAAAAAGGGATAGGGAGAAGAGATGGATTCATGTTTTCAAAATCTTTTTCATAAACGTGAAATATAGACAGTGAAATTATATTCCAATTACAAGAAATTTGAGTCTTCCAATTTTAAAGAGCATTCAAACTTTCTGTAAAAAATTTTAAATTTGTGGAAATTATTTATGCCCAAGTGAATGTTTGTGATGAATATTTTATACGAGACTAAAACTTCACGAAATTATCAGCATTCAAAGGTATATTAATGAAATCCTTCAGTGCATATTCTGTGAAATCCAGTTACGAAGCGAAAATGTTGATTCATATTTAACTTAATGTTGAAATCACGTCAACCAAAAAGCGGAAAACGCCAGGTGTCATGAATAAATAAATTTTGCATTAATTAAGTCAGTTTTCATCCTTTCTCGTTAAACATAGTGAAATATATACGGTTCTATTTTCAGGATGGATCAAGACACGATTCGCAAATTCTAGAAATAAAACACCAAATTCCACATCAGAAACAACCTCGTAAAATGAAACTTCCATTGAAATAAACATTAGATTCAAACAATATAATCTTTTTCCGTAAGTACTTCGGTAGTGAATTAGTGAACTAATGAACTCACGAATATTTTACTTTGAACTAAAATCGTATCAAAGAAAAAATAAATTATTTCAAAGTTGAATTTTTTGATATGTTACTCTATGATGATTTTTCGAAAAAGCATTTGATCAATCTATTGTGATATATTGAGAATAATAATCTATACTTCAAAACTCAGTTAATTGAAGTAAGGTAACTTCAATTATTTGAGATGTTCCTTTTATAAAGTCTTGCACGGAATATAGTTCCAATGGAATGAGCATACCATTAGTGTTGTCAGATATTTTTTTGGAAAGTGAAGAGGTTATTGAAGGTATCTAGAGTCAAAAGTCTATTATATATATATATATATATATATATATATATATATATATATATATATATATATATATATATATATAAATATATATATATATATATATAAAAATATATATATGTATATTCATATATATAATATATATATATATATATATATATATATATATATATATATATATATATATATATTTATATATATATATGTATATATATATATATATATTTTATATAATCTCTGTGATAATTAATTCAGCAATAATGCAGCTTGTTGAATCTTAAAAACTTTGAATTTTATTGAAAAGTTGACCGTTTCGCCACTGGCTTTAATCAAAAACTTTTGGAAGAAAAAAATTGAAAATTTTCTTTGATCATTGTATTGAATTTTGAAAAAATTTCTATAGAAACAGACTACTGCTTCACTTAAAATTTTTTTTCGGCTGTGGGCCCGTTCTTTTGCCTATTTAATTACGGTGCTATTTCAGTCCAATATTAACATGGTCAAAGATTGTGTTATTAGGGAAACCACAGAGAACCTTTGTTACCCACGTAATGTGCGTAGCCAAATTATTGATGTTTGGAAGAGTCATAATAAATAATAGGGTACTAATTTAGTCTTTTTTTTTCAAAAATTTCTCATTATTAGCGTGCTATTTCAAGGTCGAAATGATGCGACCAGACAGGGTCCACAAGAGAACCTTAACACCCCACGTAAATGTTACAGAAATAGGGTTTTTTTAAAATATTTGAGTTGTTGTCGGCAAAAAGACATTACTGTGTGATTTTTGGAGAATTCGACAATGTTCTAAAAACCTTATAATCTTGCTTTTCTAGAAAAATTGTGAAAATTCTTAGAATTGTTTTAGATTTTGGTCTAAGAAGATGAGTTGGTTGTGGGTTAAGAATTTGTTTGTTTGAATTAAAATCTGCGTATATTGAACTTAAATGTTTTGATAATGCTTGTTCTAATCGATTTTTACGGAACTTTCATTTAAAAATTTTTTTGAATATGTAACATTTCGCAATGAGAAAGTTTTTGTGAAGAAAAAGATAAATAGTAACCCTATTATTATTATTCATAAATCAAAAATAATTTGGATATTTCGAACATTACGTTGGGTAAAGGTTTCTGTGGTTTTCCCTTACCATGCTAATAAATAACAAATTTGGAATGTTAATATTACTGAATAGCACGTAATAAAATAGCAAAGAACCGGTATTGCTAATATATTATCAAGAGATATAGAAATAGTTCACAGGCAAGCAACAATATTCGAATAAAATATATATATATATATATATATATATATATATATATATATATATATATATAATATATATATATATATAATATAATATATATATATATATATATAATATATATATATATATAATATATATATATATATATATATATATATATATATATATAATATATATATATAATAAATATATATTTATATATATATATATATATTTATTTGCATATATATGTAATACTGATATTCCATGTTAATTATTTGTGGTTGATTCCTTTAATCCAAGAATTGACCGAGGGCTTTATTCTCGCAAATTGTATGGGAAATACAGGTTTATGTAGATAATTAGCAATAATCTATCTCGATTTCTATAATTCCATATTGTATTCCTGCAGATATCTCGATTCATGTAATACAGCTCCTTTAGAATAAATTGTTTGATAAATTTCAGTTGTTTATTACTTGCCTTATTGAATTTATATCTTCATTACATAAAAGTGGAGTTTTCAATATTATGACATTAAATATGTACAATAAATTCTGATTACATTAAGCAATTTTGGTTCTTAAATTTTGACCTATAAATGAATGTCCATATTTTCATTTAATATCTATTCCTCTCATCATCTGCAAGATCCTGGAAGAGATTATCAGAAAAATATTTATGAAAATACTTGTTGAAAATATCTTTCTTAGATTAGTTTTCAAAGGAAAGAGCTCAGCGACAGAATTGACTAATTTAGTTTGAAGGATTGCACGGCTCTTTGACGTGAACGTGAGTGCTGAGATAACAGCATGAGATTTGAGTAATTTTGACTGCATGGTGAGATCTATTCTACTTGAGAAGTGCAAAGTTACGGAGGTAGGGGTACAACACTGAAAGATTTCAATTTATTGATATCTTCATATTCAACAGAGAATATAGTAATCAGTTATCTGACGGGGTGAAACATCAGCAGAAATCCAAATGAATTATGGAGTCCCCAAGGTTCCATACTGGAACCAATATCATTCATTATATACAATCAATTACTCAATAACTTGACCTAAAAGCTAACATCTTTCATGCTGATGGTCCAACTTTCTTCAAATTCGGGAAATCGAAACAAAAACTTCAACATTGCACTCTGTTATCACAGGAGTTGTAGTACTGATACTGCTTATTACTTATATGGTTGACTCAAATTCTAAAATAATTCATTACTGTCAAGTCGTAAAAATGTGTATTGTGAAAATTGAGGGGGCTACTCAATTTTCATATAATTTCATATATTACCGTTAATTGAAGTTATTAGAAACAAATAAGACCTCGTTTGTTTAAACTTAATTTTCACACTATGTGGAAACAAGTGTCTTCATCAGATTTAGTTACGAACTGATTCTTAAAATATATCACAATCCTTATATATTATGCTCCTGATTCATTATCTTTAATCAGTTTATAGACTAGATCACTAGAGTAGAGTTCATGTCCTAAGTTTTATATAGGTCAGACGGGAAGATCATTTCATAGTATAATCAAAGAATACGAAAGAAGTTATCATTCTTCAACGTTGTTGTTTATTTATCAATAATGAATGAATTGTGGAATAGGCCAAGCTACAGAGATTTTTTTCATGTAAAAAGTGTTAGAAGAAAACCAGCTCCGCCATTGTGTGTAAAATAGTTCCACATGATATAGTGATATGTTTTTTACTCGACTTTATTATTTATGTCTTTGTTATTAACAATTTTATGCAAAAAATCGCGTGTTTTTTAGTTTTTTTGCTTATAAAATTGAAACTATCAGAGTAATCGTGATGATGTCAATAGACTTATTAACTGAGATTGCATTCTCGCACATCACTTGGTGAAACATCATAAAGAATAAAGTATAAACTTTAAAATAAAAACACTTGGCTTATGTTCCACAATATAAAAAAAAATATTTAAATACTGTATTTAGCAGTAATAAAAAGTCGACATGTTTCGAGCTATGAACTCATTATCAAGACTGACTACAGGAGAGTATTGCATCGTAATTTATAAAACAGACAAAAGCAAAGGTGATACCTGAAAATCAATTTGTTCGTTTACAAGGGGTAATTGACTATTATGGGCGGAACTTATTTCGAGAATTTCGAGAAGGTCAAGACGTTTACCCTTGTTACCTGAATGTAACATTTTGGTTTTGTTGAAATCCAGGAAGTGATTGAATTTTATACAATGTTCAGAGAAGCCAGTGGTATTTTTGTTTTGTAAAATTGACTTTTTATGTTCTTCAACACGAATATTTATATTCCTTCCTGTCTGTCCAATATAGAAAGCAGGGCATTCGTCGCAAAATATTTTGTAAATACCACTGTTTTCTCCGATGTTAGATTTTTCTTTATTATTGACCAAGAATGACTTCAAGTTTCTTTTATTTGTACAAATTGTTTTAACGTTATTTTTCGATAGTCTGTTACAAATTTTGCTACTCAAATTAGGCACATAATTTATTGGGAAGTATTTTTGTTCTTCATTAATAGTTTGCGTGGGGTATATTGAATGCAACAGATACTTTCTTCTTTTTTTCCCAATGAGCTTGTCGATAAGACTTTCATTGTAACCGTTATTGATGGCTAATAATTTAATTGTATTAACTTCAGTTTGAAAATTTGATTCCGATAATGGAATCGTGAACAACCTATGTATGAACGAATGAAAAGCACTGAGTTTTATTTTAATGTGTTGGTTACTGTCGCTGTGAATTAAAGTATCTGTGAAGGTTGGTTTTCTATAGAAAACCAACCTTCACAAAGCGACAGTAACCAACACATTAAAATAAAACTCAGTGCTTTTCATTCGTTCATACATAGGTTGTTCACGATTCCATTATCGGAAACAAATTTTCAAACTGAAGTTAATACAATTAAATTATTAGCTATCAATAACAGTTACAATGAAAGTATTATCGACAAGCTCATTGGGGCAAAACGAAGAAACTATCTGTTGCATTCAATATTACCCACACAAACTATCAATGAGAACAAAATACTTCCCAATAAATTATGTGCCTGATTTGAGTAGCAAAATTTGTAACAGACTATCGAGAAATAACGTTAAAACAATTTGTACAAATAAAAGAAACTTGAAATCATTCTTGGTCAATAATAAAGAAAAATCTAACATCGGAGAAAACAGTGGTATTTACAAAATATTTTGCGACGAATGCCCTGCTTTCTATATTGGACAGACAGGAAGGAATATAAATATTCGTGTTGAAGAACATAAAAAGTCAATTTTACAAAACAAAAATACCACTGGCTTCTCTGAACATTGTATAAAATTCAATCACTTCCTGGATTTCAACAAAACCAAAATGTTACATTCAGGTAACAAGGGTAAACGTCTTGACCTTCTCGAAATTCTCGAAATAAGTTCCGCCCATAATAGTCAATTACCCCTTGTAAACGAACAAATTGATTTTCAGGTATCACCTTTGCTTTTGTCTGTTTTATAAATTACGATGCAATACTCTCCTGTAGTCAGTCTTGATAATGAGTTCATAGCTCGAAACATGTCGACTTTTTATTACTGCTAAATACAGTATTTAAATATTTTTTTTTATATTGTGAAACATAAGCCAAGTGTTTTTATTTTAAAATAGACCTATTGTAGAAAATGAAAAGACGAAAAAAATGAGAGGTCGGACGACTCGATCAGACCCTTAGTCGAAGGGAAAATTGGAAAAAACCGTCCAAAATGCAGTTTTTTCAAATCTTCATAACTCGGTTATTTTTTGAGTTGTAGCGTAGATCCTCCGGTTAGTATTATTTATCAATACAAACTTTATTTGTGCGAAGAGCAGGAACTGTCCGATGCATAGTTTCTAATCTGTGGCCATTTGATTATGTTACTATGCAATTTTCCAGCAGACCTGAATGCGACAGATATGGTCTGATTTCAATTTACTAAAAAGATTTTGAAAGTAGAATTCTCATAGTCCAAAACGTTCATCTTGGTTTTCCATAAAATCGCTGAGAAATATGTTAAAAATAAAACTGAACATGACGAAAAACGGCCGAGCGCTAGAGAGTAGTTGAAGAGTGGGGGTAGAGCAGCAGGCAAGGAGAAGTATGACATTCGAAAGCGAGGGCATTTTGAACATGACAGTAATTTTCAAACGTTGTCAGATAATAATTGTAAACCCCCACTCTTCAACTACTCTCAAGCTCTCGGCCGTTTTTTGTCATGTTCAGCTTTATTTTTAACATATTTCTCAGCTTTTTTATGAAAAACCAAGATGAGCGTTTTGAACTATGAGAATTCTACTTTCAAAATCTCTTTAGTAAATTGAAATCAGACTATACCTGTCGCATTCAGGTCTGCTGGAAAATTGCATAGTAACATAATCAAATGGCCACAGATCAAAAACTATGCATCGGGCAGTTCTTGATCTTCGCACAAATTAAGTTCATATTAATAGCTTTACTGGCCGGAGGATCTACGCTACAACTCGAAAAATAACCGAGTTATGAACTTTTGAAAAAACTGCATTTTGGCCGGTTTTTTCGAATTTTCCCTTAGACTGAGAGTCTGATCGAGTCGTCCGACCTCTCATTTTTCTCCTCTTTTCATTTTCTGCAATAAGTCTATTGACACCATCACGATTACTCTGATGGTTTCAATTTTATAAGCAAAAAATTAAAAAACACGCGATTTTTTGCATAAAATTTTTAATAACAAAGACATAAATAATAGGGTCGAGTGAAAAACATATCACTATATCATGTGGAACTATTTGACAAACAATGGCGGAGCTGGTTTTCTTCTAACACTTTTTGCACAAAATGCTCACTCTAAATCTCTGTAGCTTGGCCTAGAAGTGATTCAGTAGAAGTTGAGGATAGCGATGATGGAGTCAGGTAAGTATTAGTGCTTGTATATTCTCTATAGCATTACATAGATAAGAATAAAATATAAGTGTAGGTATTATTATGGATTACGTATGATTTTGAAATAGAAAATTCATAAGAGTTTTTACCTAAAATCTACTATCCATTCATACAATGATAATAAAGAATAATGATGAATACATAAAACGAACAATTTTTTCAACATATTAAATTTTTGTTCATTCTTTTTTTGTGTGTATATGATTACAAAAAATTTCATACTAACACTTTTTCCCATCCTATTTCACGCTTGAGAGTTGGAAGTAAGAGAGCAGGGTTCACAAAATTAGAAAAGTCCATTTAATCATCTGTTATTTTAACACACGCTACGTTGCCATGAAATTGAAGTAATTTAGGGGCCCATATTAATTTATTCGACTTTTTTATGATTGAGTGAATGTTTGAATTACATAACTCGTTATTTGAACCATATGGTATATGAGAAACGTTCAAGATATGCAAATGTTCGTTTATTATAAAATAACCGTAAGGGATAGAGCAAATAATCATTTTATGCAATTTGAAAAATTGAAAAATTTTGAATCCATAGATGTTTTATGAGTTGATGAAGTAATGCAACAATGAACCAATTATCCGGTAGTATATACTCCTGTTTCACTGAAACATATCTTATAAAAAAAAATTGTGTGTGTGTGTCAGCTGTGTAGTAAATTCCAGTCATATAGTCAGTTTTTTTTTAATATCTTTCAATATTTTATTAACTTCAATCACTTAATAATTTTGTTCATTGTGCACAAATATAAGTATAACTACATATAAATATACAAACAAGACTCTAAAATTAAAACACAAATAGATCGTTAGGTTGCTGTTGTATTTGTTGTATCATATATATCATATTTTTATTTCTTTGATTATTTTTGTTCTATGTTTACTTATTTCTAACTTAGAGGTTAAGTGGAGTAGCTGCAGCTATACTTCCCTTCTATCACTTTTTTCTGGCAATAAAGACAATTTAATATTATCATCATCATCATCATCATCATCATTATTATTATTATTATTATTATTATTATTATTATTATTATTATTATTATTATTATTATTATTATTATTATTATTATTATTATTATTATTATTATTATTATTATTATTATCATTATTATTATAATTATTATTATTATTATCATTATAACCTTAACCTACAAGCGTCAACTGTTACCGGTATACCCTAATATATGCGACGTGAACTACAAAAATAATTTTATTAACATAATAAGTAATATAAAATATAAAAGATATATGGAATTAATCAAACATACATACATACAGACATTAAATAACAGACAGCTGTTCATTAATTCAAATGATATTGATAATAATGATAATAATAAAATAAACCGCATCCACATATTTTTCAGACATTTTTCCTTCTTTATTCATTGTCATTCAAATCATTTTTTTTATATCTTTCAATATTTTTATGAATTCAATCACTTAATAATTTTGTTCATTGTGCAGAAATATAAATATGACTAGATATGAATACCTATACATGCAACAACTGTTGCAGGTATATAACCTAATATATGCAGCGGTATATTACTAATCTTGAAGTGCGCAACGTAGTACGTTGCGCAAAGGAATATAACATTTCACTTTTAGTTAACGCTTGATTTTACTTCTCATAAAATTTTCATACCGCGGGGTAAATATGAAAATCGTCTCTTAACCTTCCGACTAAATATACATATATATATATATATATATATATATATATATATATATATATATATATATATATATATATATATATATATATATATATAAATATTTTAATTTATATATATATACTATATATATATATATACTATATATATATATATATATAATATAATATATATATATATATAATATATATATATATATAATATATATATATATATATATATATATATATATATATATATATATATATATATATATATATATATATATATATATATATACATATATATATATATATATATATATATATATATATATATATATATATATATATATATATATATATATATATATATATATATATATATATATATATATATATATATATATATATATATTTGCATCTATAGCTGCTCCCTTCGAACCAAATTTACTGAAATTTTGCATCTGGTGTTGTATTCGAGGCCTACCAAAAATATCATAATACGAATAAATTTTTTCAACAGCCACCATTTTAGCGTATATATATTTATTTCATTTCGTGATTTCTGAAAAATTCAGGTACCCCACAGTTAGGGGGTTAAAATTGTGTAAATATATTAAGTTCATATTGAAATACTTACTTTTTGGGATTCCACTCTTTTCGTTAACCACGCTACACTTCGCGGAGACTATTCCAAATCGCATCTCGACCTGCTTCGCTAACATTACGCGATGTACTACGCGAATTTTCAATTTTTGTTATACAAAATTAATTATTTTTGGAGTTTATTGGAGTTTGCTCTTTGAGAAACGATAAAAAAACTGATTTAAATGACAATGAATAACGAAGAAGCATCTGAAGGACACGTGGATGCGGTTTATTTTATTATTATTAGTATTATTAATTCAATTAACGAACAGCTGTCTGTCATTCAATGTATGTATGTTATGTATGTTTGATTAATTGCATATATCCTTTATATAATATATTATGTAATTCAAATTATTGTTGGAGTTTACGCTGCATGTATTAGGGTATACCGGCAACAGTTGATGCATGTATAATAGGTACTTATAATAATAATAATAAGTTTATTGTCAATACATACAGAAGTTTTACAACAGTACTTTGAGTAAATTCAATTACTTCATGACAACAAAACTATAAGATTCACCTAAAAATGGCATTTCACAAAAAAAAAAACAATACGAAATTCCAATCAAAATAAAAAAATCACAAAACTGGCAGCTTCTAATATAAACGCATCGAAACCACAAAGTCAGCGGCTGTCTGTGGTATACTCATTAGAAAACCTTAAACAAATCAACATAACAATGCTACAAAACGAGAGGGTTCAAACCAGATACACAAGAGGAAACGAAACTCAAACCTTGCATCGAATCACGTCATGTAACCTCCCACTATCAAATTCCATCTTAAATTTCCTGGCAGCTCTAGTTAAACATCTAATATTCTGAATACTCCTGATTTCTAATGGTAAGATGTTATAAATCCGAGGCCCAATGTATTCTGTGCTTTTTTGGCCGAATGATTTCAATGAAAATGGGGTTTCTTATTGAATGCCTCTCTGATAACCATGATCTATAATTGATAAACAATGTTTTGATCTGTGAACTCCTGTTAATAGTACCAGTGCAAAAGTCTTTCTTCGGTTCAACACTCCAGTTTCAGCATAAAGAACTTCTGAAGGGTAGGTACTTGGTTTCCTTGATTTTCAGGAATTTCTTCTGCAGTACCTCTATTTTGCATATGTATTCGTCACAAGCTGATCCCCAAGCCAGGATTCCGTAGGTGAGTCTCGAATCTATTAACCCATAGTATATTCTCAAAAGGTAACTGGCGTCAAATACATCCCTCAGCTGCTTAAAACGATATAAAATGCTACGTAGGGTAGCTGCAACGTTTTTCAGGTGGTGATTCCACTTCAAATGTGAATCGATCGTTACTCCGAGATATTTTATCGTATCTAATATTATGATACAACACATACAACAGCAACCTAATGGTCAATTCGTGTTTTCATTTTAGAGTGTAGTTTATTTATTTATATGCAGTGATATTTATATTTAAGGGGAACAAACAAAATTATTAAGTGATTGAAGTTAATAAAATAATGAAAGATATAAAAAAACCTGAGCTCACAAACACAATTTTTTAAATTTTTATTACGATTCGATATTGAAGCGTGGTTCTTTCGCACGCGATGCAGTTCGCGAATTTTTTTGTCTGAATAAAATAAATTATTTTTATTCCGCTATCAAAGCGTGGTTTTCCAAAGAATAATTTACAACCTTCGAATCGCATCTCTATGCGATGCACTTTGCGAAAAATACGATGTTAGTGACGGAGCTCTGAGCAGCTCACGCGTTTTTTATGTCGATATATAATATATTGATAGACGTGCAAGTCGCTACTGGTACATTTCCACCGGTGCATTGCGCAATAATTTTGCTGCGTGTTTCCGAAAATGTTCCTAAATATTTCTCAAAATGTCTCTATGTGTCGGCAACGAATGTTGAGTGTTTCTACTTGTCACCCTTCAAGCTACGATTACACTGGAAGAACATTTTTGTTGCTGTGGCGTGATTCCGTAAATGTTCCTAAATGTTATTAAAAATTTTTTCATGTTTCGGCACCAAATGTTGACTGTTCCTACTTGTCGCCGGTTTCCATTTTGATCGATAAACTTCCAAAGAAAAGATTTGTAAAGAAATCCGTAAACATTCATGTCGCAGATTCTCAGTGTGCAGTGTAGTACGAAAACGAATAAATATATAGCTACGATTCCACCGCAGGAACATTCAGGACCATTTTTGTGGCTGTTGCTTGTTTCCGTGAATGTTCCTTAAAATTTCTCTATGTTTCGGCAACAAATATTGATTGTTTTTACTGAATAAAATGCAACTATTGACAATTTTAGTTGCTTCAGTGGAAACAAGAAGTTTACGTATGTTGCCATAAGTTTCTACTTATGGCAACAAGGAGAAATATTCAGCAACAAAATGTTTCTCCGGTGGAACTGTAGCTTAAGATATCTCATTTTCACAGGAACTAAAAAGTCTAATTTCAGGTACTTATAATAATAACTGAGATTGAATTCTCGAACATCACTTGGTGAAACATCATAAAGAATAAAGTATAAACTTTAAAATAAAAACACTTGGATTATGTTTCACAATATAAAAAATATTTAGATACTGTATTTAGCAGTAACGAAAAGTCGACATGTTTCGAGTTATGAACTCATTATCAAGACTGATTACAGGAGAGTATTGCATCGTAATTTATAAAACAGACAAAAGCAAAGGTGATACCTGAAAATCAATTTGTTCGTTTACAAGGGGTAATTGACTATTATGAGCGAAACTCATTTCGAGAATTTCAAGAAGGTCAAGGCGTTTTCCTTTGTTACCTGAATGTAACAATTTGGTTTTGTTGAAATCCAGGATGTGACTGAATTTTATACATCGTTATATTCCTTCCTGTCTGCCTAATATAGAAAGCAAGACATTCGTCGCAAAATATTTTGTACACACTACTGTTTTCTCCGATGTTAGATTTTTCTTTATTATTGAACAAGAATGACTTCAATAAAAAAAACTTCAAGTCATTGTTGGTCAATAATAAAGAAAAATCTAACATCGGAGAAAACAGTGGTATTTACAAAATATTTTGCGACGAATGTCCTGCTTTCTATATTGGACAGACAGGAAGGAATATATACATTCGTGTTGAAGAACATAAAAAGTCAATTTTACAAAACAAAAATACCACTGGCTTCTCTGAACATTGTAAAAATTCAATCACTTCCTGGATTTCAACAAAACCAAATTGTTACTTTCAGGTAACAAAGGAAAACGCCTTGACCTTCTTGAAATTCTCGAAATAAGTTCCGCCCATAATAGTCAATTACCCCTTGTAATCGAACAGATTGATTTTCAGGTATCACCTTTGCCTTTGTCTGTTTTATAAATTACGATGAAATACTCTCCTGTAGTCAGTCTTGATAATGAGTTCATAACTCGAAACATGTCGACTTTTCGTTACTGCTAAATACAGTATCTAAAAATTTTTATATTGTGGAACATAAGCCAAGTGTTTTTATTTTAAAGTTTATACTTTATACTTATAATAATATGAATCATAATGAACCGTTTTCAACCTCAACGAAAGATGACTAATACCTATTATATACCACACTGAAACTATCACTTCGTTTTGATAAAAGGTTGAGTCATAATTCTGTCAACAGTTGCACCCCTTCGATTTACCTGAGTCACCTTTCAACCCTACCATATCACCGGTTAGTTCTCGCATGACGTCAATATATTTCAGGAACTTTAAATAAGTTCGTGTTTCGTAGAAGCTTGAAACTCACTTGTAGAAAAATAAACTCATCCGAAATATATCATATGAGTATTTGACATGCAAAAATAAGGGAATGCATCAAAATTCCGATTTAAAGTTTGAAAAGATTTGTTATACATAAGTTTCTGATATTTAACAAGCAATTCGTAACATAAAGTTAGACTTGAATGAAATTGCAGGACCGGATTTGCGAGGTCATCTGGTTCAATGATCGCCAAGGGATCCGGATCAAGGGCGCCTCAGAAGCTTCCCTTCCTTTGAGGTATCCCATGGACGTTTATATATTTCATGTGTATAAACATTTTTCAAATGAGGAGTAAAACTTTTGAACATTGATTTCATAAAGAAAAACGTTTTTTTTTGTCAATGTCTCGGTCAATCCTGTTATCCAGTTGCACATTGACCTATTGGGCCACTTACGTCTCTCAGGCTCATTTTAAACCCAATTCACCACTGTCGTTCACTGCATAAGTTTATGAAATTGCATTTTGTAAACTTCGTAGTGCATTTTTGACTGTCCGCAGACGTTTGTTTTCAGAATAATACCAGTGGTGAGATCTTTTATCGTGCAAATTCGGTTACTGCTTTAGTTCAGCAATAATTCAGTTCTAAGTTTTTATGGACCTTTGATATATTTTTCTTGTATTGTTTGCTTATATCTATTTGCCAGGCTTTTTTGTCGTTGTGTGGGTTTTGGATCCATATATGGTGCTGTAACACTTTCTTCAACAAGTTTGCTACCTTTTTCATATCGAGGAATTAATAATTGGTTTAGTAAAAACAGTCTTTTTATCAATGTCGAAAAAACTCGATTTCTTAGATTTCACGGTTCTCATCATAAAATAAATCTGAATCTAGACATAAATATCAATAACAAACCCATCAAGAGAGATAACTCAGTTAACTTCTTAGGGCTGACAATTGATGATAATGTTGAATTTCATCTACATTGTAAAAACCTACAAAAAAAATTAGGCTCGTATTCTTATCTAATAAGAAATCTAAAAAACTTTTTAACGCATTCACAACTTGTCATCTATTATCACTGTCAAATTGAGGCAAAAATAAGATATGCTATCTGCTTTTGGGGTAGTTCTTCTGAGGCATCGCGTGTCTTTGTTGCACAAAAAGCAATAATAAGAAGTATACTAGGTGCTGAACGTACAGATTCTTGTAGAGAGTTGTTTGGTAAACTGAATATTTTGTCATTTTACGGCCTTTTTATTATGAACTACGCTTATTTACTTACAAAAACAAACATGTATATCAGAGTAATTTTGAAATACACTCCAGAGACACTCGCCAAAAAAATATGTTTCATGTGCCATATTTTCGCCTAGGCATTGGCTTGCAGTCACCATACTCACTGGGACTCAGGGTTTTGAATCTGCCTCCTGATGTCAGAATCAGAAGAACTGTTACTGGCTTTAAAAGGGCCATAAAACAATTATTTCACTCAGTTCCAACTCCTTTTTACTCGGTGGAGGAGTACCTTAACTGTGATTTAAAAATGTGATTAAAAATGTGATTTAGAGTTGTGATTTGGAATAGTAATTGTGATTGTGTTCTAAACATTGTAATTGTAAAATTGTAATTATGATTTGAAGTTGTGATTCTTGTTGTACTTATTTACTTTTTTTATGTAATTTATTCTAAAATCAACATTTTATTTATTTATATTTTGTATTGACCTGTTCAAATTGAACTAATAAAGCTTATTATTATTATTATTAATTGCGCACAGAAAATATAAAGCAAATGTAATTATTTCTTGACTCGAAAGAAAATGGTGGTAATTTTTTCGAACTTGTCATCTCGTTTTCGAATTATTTTGCAACCGCAAGAATTCATATTAAAAAAAGATTGAAATAATGACTAACAAAAATGCCCACTAGATGAGTCTCATTGTTGACATTTTTATCAACAACATAGTAGGAACAATTGGTTTTGAGGGTCAATCTGAAAGACCTTCACAATATGAAAAACTTTCAACCATCACTACAGCGTGATAATTGAAAGTACTCAAGCAGTAAGGAATAGGTGTTAATTTTTTTTCTACATTGGTATGAGGTATGAGCACTTTTTTTTATGAAGCAATCTTGTGAATCTTTTGGCTTCACTCACATGCTTTGCATTTGAAAAATTAACTGTACAGGTGATTTTTACTTATGTCGCCTGTTTTTAGGGTTCCGTGCCTAAAGGGTAAAATCGGAAACCTATTACTAAGACTTCGCTGTCTGTCCGTCCGTCCGTCTGTCCGTCCGTCCGTCTGTCCGTCCGTCCGTCCGTCTGTCCGTCCGTCCGTCTGTCCGTCCGTCCGTCCGTCCGTCCGTCCGTCCGTACGTCCGTCCGTACGTCCGTCCGTCCGTCCATCTGTCCGTCCGTCTGTCTGTCACCAGGCTGTATCCAAGAACCGCGATAGCTAGACAGTCGAAATTTTCACAAATTATGTATTTTTGTAACCGATATAAAAACAGAATAAAATGAATATTTAAGGGGGGCTCCCATACAACAAACGCGGTTTTTTTTGCCTTTTTTGATCGATATCAATAATGGCAGCAGGTAGGCTCTTGAAATATTCACGAAATACTCATTCGTATTTCACTTTAATAATAAATAGTAAAATTAAAATAAAATGAATATTTGAGTGGGGCATAGTCAATGGTACGGAATCCTTCGTCCTCGAGTCCTACTCGTACTTGGCTGATTTTTAAATATTGTACATTATAATTTTCTATATGAATAAAGTATAAACTTTAAAATAAAAAAACACTTGGCTTATGTTTCACAATATAAAAAATATTTAGATACTGTATTTAGCAGTAACGAAAAGTCGACATGTTTCGAGTTATGAACTCATTATCAAGACTGACTGAGTTCGTAACTCGAAACATGTCGACTATTCGTTACTGCTAAATACAGTATCTAAATATTTTTTTTTCTGTGACGGGAAAAAAGTTTGACATTTTATCTCTGATGAGTTGTAAAAAAATATCACTTTTTGGAATTACTTTTTTCTCCGGGAAAAAAGTGAGTACTTTTTTCCCGGATATATATACACATAAGTAAAGGTAGATATTTAATTTTAGAATATTTTACTATACAAAAGTTACATTTCCTTTATATGAAAAGTACGATTATTAAATGTGCATTGCATGTATGATATGTTCCTTGAACTATTCGGCACAACAATCGAATTTTCTTGTGTCGAAATTATATTCTTCAGTAACTACAAATCTCCTGCTTACTTCATTCTTTGTTTGCTTGAGTTTCACAATTAATAACGTTACCGAATCTTCAATATCATCTAATGTTACCTGGCTGATTTCAAAAATTCGACAAGCTCCTGCAATTCCAAATACAACAACAACCTTGGCCATTAAATAAACTTCATCGGGAGCATTATTTAAAAAATCACTAATTTGTGTATTCGTAAAAATCGCAGCTTTCTTGGGCGTGTAACCTTTCCCATTTTGTTTCAGAAATGTAGTTAGTTTGATGACGGTGGAGTCAGAGAAAACTCGGAATCAGACATTTTTTTACTTTATTTTTATTATTCAAAATAACTAACTACTAAGTTCGGATATCTTAAATCAAATCAATAGAATTAAGTTGACAGATATTTGTTTACTTCAAAGAATTCCTTAGCAACGCAGGTCTAATTGTTGCTAAAAGTACAACAGCCTACCATTTTGAAAATTCAAATTTCGCATCTATAATTTTCTGACATTAATATATTATAACAATATGTATTGTCAATATTTAATCGTCGTTTTCCCCGTCACAGAAAAAAATTATGTATTATACACGGAAAAAAATATTAGATTTTAGCTCTTGCTTTTTTGTCTCCCTCCGCTTCGCATCGGGAGACAACACAACCTCGAGCTAAAATCTAATACTTTTTTGCCTTGTATAATAAATAACTATTATATTGTGAAACATAAGCCAAGTGTTTTTTTATTTTAAAGTTTATACTTTATTCTATATGATGTTTCACCAAGTGATGTGCGAGAATGCAATCTCAGTTATTAAATATATTCTCTAATACCTTCAGTAAGGAGCCTTCTTTTCGATCTCAAGCCAAAGTTCCCTGTGAGAACCAGTTCGGGCCTGGGAATATGCTTCACCATGCAATCAGAAGACATGACGTTAGATACGGAATTTTATAATAAAATAAATAATCGGTTTTACAAACTATGACATTTTTTTCTGGAAACTAATATTTCCACAACAATATAGTCATTTCAAATTATTGCTATTGTTTTCAGGAGCAGGAAGGGCAGTGAGAAGAGGTTATGTACTTGTTTTAAGAAAAATATTGTATTCGATTTTTGAGGCTGATAGTTTTTTTATTTCAAAAACAGCGTGTCGCTGCAAATAACCTTGACTACTCTGTCTTCATATTTTATAAAATAATTTCAGTTAACGAATCAAAATATCTATTGTGATGAAATTGATCATACAGACACTCTCTGCAGTAAATATATTATTATAGATTGGCTATTAGCAGGAACTCTCGATCCAACGACTAGCTTTTTTGTATTGCTGGAGAGGATTTTTATCTATGGAGTAATGTACGATGATAATTTCTAAGTCACATAGGTTGAAAAAGCGTTATAATTATGGAACTCTGAATTCATAGCCACTGTGGAATATTCCTAAAAGTTAATTTGTTTTATTTTGATGCTCCGGATATAAGGACGAAATATACGGCTTCCCAATTTATATTTCAGAGTATTTTTGATGAAGTAGAGAGTAACACTTTACTCTTATTGATAGTGGCAATAGGTGAAGACCTATATGTATTTATTTCTCTTTATTTACCAATAACAGGCGATTCAGAATTGGAATATGAACAAATCATGAACAAATATTTCTATTTGTTCATGATTTTCACAAAAGTAAAGATATGGAGATATGAATTGCGGGCTACACACGGACGTCGATGAATTAATACATCGACGTGCATCCAAAATCGCGCAAACAGAAACGTGCAAGCAGATTGCGTACACACGTTCGAACAAAGTCATAGTTTTGTTCGAAGAAGAATGTTTAGCTCTTGTGACAGTTGCGTGTACTTATGCTCTTGAAAAGAAAAGTAGGAATAAAAATAAAGATTAACCGTAACCACTGCTTTAAGAATGCACAAACGTCGGTGAATCGCCTCCACACGTTGAGAGATGCACGTGTTCGTTTGAATGCGCATTCAAAAATTCAAGCGATTCAGAAAACATCAACGCGGCGTTCATCCGGGGTGTGCATTCAAAAACGTGGGTATTTTTGCATCCACATTAACGTTATCGGTTGCACGTTCTTGAATGCACGTTGATGTATTAACACATCAACGTCCGTGTGTAGCCCGCTCTAGAAATGACATACTTGAATTGCATTATTTTATATATGTAGGTACTCATAGTGAAGAAACATAGCTGAGACACTGATTAAGAGAATCTTTCGAAAATATTAATCAAGATTTCATGTTCTCATCGAGTTGAGTACAGGTGTCTGACATGGATCCGAAACAATCACACGTGCCTTAACCTTCCTTATACGTAATCATTCTAATGAAACTGTACAGGAAATATTGAAGCAGCTGTCACCCGCAAATTAGAACCGGTGATAATATTTGAATTAGAGACGGAAATTTCTAGCAAGTTCTGGCTAATGTGCAAGAAAATCAAATATGAGTATCCATCCCATTAGGTATGTTTGAGTTGGATTGAGTTACTCTAGGGCGGGCAAATATACCAGCCTCGACTTTATAATGCATTTGAAAGTTGGGCACCCTTCAGCTTGGAACTGTTCAGTGAGCTAGTGGAAAATACGGTTCAGTGAATTTCGTGTGAGTAGAGAATTAGCGGAACAGAAATAAATAGCATATAGAAATTGACACCCAACAAAAACTAATATTGACTTCATTTTATTTAGTCAAGAATTATTGCTCATCCAAAGTTCAAAAAAATGTTTTATGCTCTATTTGGATTCTCTATTATTTAATGTAGATAACTGTTCCATCAGAAGTACAATTAGACAATGTTTATAATATTTCTATTCCTTTGTCGTAAACTTATATATTACTCTTCTTTCTTTTAAGAGTTTTTTTCATAATTCTTAGTCAAGAATTATTGCTCATCCAAAGTTCAAAAAATGTTTCACGCTCTATTTGCATTCTCTATTAGTTAATGTAGATAACTGTTCCATCAGAAGTACAATTAGACAATGTTTATAATATTTCTATTTCTTTGTCGTAAACTTATATATTACTCTCCTTGCTTTTAAGAGTTTTCTTCTAATACAATAAATTTTTGTCGGTTTTGTCATTATTTAGTAAGGAGTACTCATGTCTATTTCATGAAATTGAGATCTAATGAATCTTCTTATTGTTCATGAATTATTCATGCTAGATACTGGAAAGGCTAATTGTTTAAATCCTTTTTCAACTAAGATTGAGGGAGGTGATATGCTTGAGTTATATGGAGGAACTCATCAGACCCATAGAATTTATTCATTTATTTAATTAATTAAATTTGGGGCTATGTTGTACTGCGATCTCAAGGTCGATTATACCCCCCATTAGAGCTATTTTCTGCACTACGTCATCTACCTACAGCCTAATTCCTGAGTATTAATAAATTCCAATATCTAGGAAGGCTTCATGGAGGTTATGTCCTCACTCCTACAAATTTCTTGACCAAAGCGTTCCTTACGTTGGCGAGGCATCCTGTACAGGTGAACAGGAGTTTCCTCCTCCTCCTCACAAAATCTACACTCGTCAGTTTCTGATAAACTGATAAAAAGCAGTTATATTTATATAATAATTAGCTATTTATAAAAGAAACAAATGCAAGAATATTATTTCATGCAGATAATTCCTGGTATGTAGTGAATTGCATCATAAAATACCTGCATTTTCCAACTGCAAGAGAAGTAGGTATGTAAAAATCAACTAATTGGTTGTAGATTCACAATTCAACTAAATTTCAATTGGGGTTATTAAAATCAATATTGATCATATTAAAACGGGCTACTATAATATATTCAATATAAAATCAGCTAGTTCCAACAATTCGTTGTATCCAAATTATTGATACTAGAAAATTAATGCTACCTAATCAATCATGTTTCAGAAATTACGAATACATAGTTTGATTTTAGCTACGCATTTCAATAATGTACGTCCGATATATGCCAGTGATTGAACGTTTATTATATATTATTGGAAAGTCAGTGGACCGATACAAAATATAGATTCATTCTCCGAACCATGAAAAGACTCTAATATTTGATGATTAATTATTCAGCGCAATCTATTTTTGAATTAATGCTGCATGTGACCAGCTGAATGTATTTCGCAAATTCAGCTGAAAATTTCAATTATTTTCAAAATCGTCGGCTTAGAGTGTAAACCTGCTAATGTCATAATAGGTAAATTTACAGGAGGAGCTAAAATCATTTTTGTAAAGATAAAAATTAATTTCAAGGAAGTGCTTTGATACAGCTGGTACATTTTTTAAATCTTTATGGTATAAAATAAAACGAGAGTTCCTAAATTCAGTATTTATTTACTTATTAACACTTTTGTGACTTAGCAGGTTTTTGTATGTAAGTAAAGTTTTCAATAAAGGATTTAGCAGTTTTTCTTTGAAACAAAAATAACAAAAAAAATGATTCCTCTCCTAATAGTAATAGTAAGCAACTTAAAAAAAAATTATATAAGGTATATAATAATAATAATAATAATCACGTAGATTAGGAACACCTTTTTCAATCTCTATAATTATATTAATGGACTCAATAACAACTTTTTGGCCCTGAAAAAAATTGTCACAAAACTGATTTCTAATACTAAATGCATAATTATAATAGGATTTCCTAGTTTTAAAAACAAAACAAAAATTCTCTTAAAATGAACAAAATTATTCTTGTAGTCTTTTATACTCTTTTAAAATTAGGTAATCTTTATAAACTCAAATTTTTTTCTAAAACAATAACAAAATGAATTGGTAGGTAGTCAGTCTCAACAACTACATGATTGGAATAGTGACTATTCATGGGGTAAATTATCATAATAATGACGGTAGTCCTTAGGTAAAGTGCTCTTCAAATATTGCAAGTCCTCAATTTTCCTCTTTGAAATTTTTCTTTTTGTTAGGTGCTGATTTCGTAAAGCATCAAAAGGCATCGCAATTACAGCCGGTGATTTTCTTTGCGGTAGTATTTTCCACTCCTCAGTGAATCTCAGTTTAAAAAATTAATCACCCTTTGGAGTGTACTGAAGAGCTATAATATCGGTAACTTTAGCGGCACCCTTACCACGTCCAGGACGAATGCTTTTAAAAAAATTTACTTCATCAAAGCTTTTGAAAAAAGTATGGTTTAAGTAATTTACATCATAAGGTCTAGGGTTTTTTCTTGCCGATTTGCAAATAGAGATATACTCCGCAGGAACATTGATATTTTTGTTTTCAAGAGCCCGCTCAACAGATGAATGGATGCTGTTCGCTTCCATCTGTGTATGTCCAACTTCAAGAAACTTTTGTTCTATAATTATGTTGTTGTTTATAGCCGACAATAGCAACGCATTAGACATTACACAGTTCCTGTTTTGATAGGTGCAAGCATCGCCATAAAAAATTATTTTAGTTGGTTTTGCTGATTTATTTTGTGGTAAAATCTTGTTTTCAATTGAACTAACCCATACACTTGCAAACTCTTCAGAGTTCAAGCCTCCTTCGGTTTCGTTCCATAAATAGCAATATCCATTTTTGTTATTCAAATTATAAAACGCAAGATTATGTATTTGAAGTTTTGTGCTATAGTACAAACTACTAATTTTTGATTTGGGTGCCATCAGAACCGCCTGCAAGTCAACAGTAAAAACAAAACTTTCTTCAGCTTTTTCTTTTTCTTTTTCTGTTCTAAATAATCTTCTTGAGACTAATTGCCAACTTTGAAGAGGGCACATATCTCACATTGAACTTTTGGGATAGTACAATCCCAGATTGTGGACATCGAATTCTTCATAAAACTTACAGATGGACAAAGCATGCACGTTGCGTGTTTTACACTAATCGTTGACATAAAAATCGTAAAGGCATCGTTTTGATCACCATTCTGGCAACAAATACTTATTTTAAAATAAATTTTCAGTATTGACTTTGATCGCACTATGCAGGCATAATAAAAAATTGCGGATGATAGACGTGCACAAGTGCCTTTAAAGCAACGTTTAAACGCGTCAGACCCTCAAACTCGTTGTGCGTGCTTTCAAAGTTTATTTGTGCACTTGTGTCATAATATACTATTGAAACCACGTTTTCCAACCTGAATATAAATATAAATAACTTCACTATATAAATAGACAGATAAAAATACGAGATATTAATTAAATCACTAATAAATTACGACGTTAATGCATAATTATACAATACCTGCTAAGTACAACAATTCTGTGATTCATTCTACAGAAAAACTGCTAACTCCAATCTGTTTATATTCTAGGTTAACTTGCCTATTAATAGCAATTATTATTCGTTTTCCTATAAAGTTTATGCAAAATACAATAAAAATACATACCTCTTCAATATTCCAATTGTTACACATTCATTTACACCATGCAGTAACACCGAACTAAGTAATTATTTGCAAGAGCAGTCGTGTCGGCATAAAAAACTCAGTAGCGAATGCCGGTTAAGAGGGAGTTAGCGGTGAACTTTTGAAGACATGGATTTGACAGTTTTACTCATCACCTGTTTTTAACAATTTAAAATAAAAATTGACAGTAGCTGTTTTTTCCAGATTGTGTATCATTTTTTTCTGGTTTGAATGATAGGAAAAACGTAATAACGGTACAAAACCGATTTAGCAGGTTTACACTCTAAGCCGACGAAAAGTGTCATAGAAACGTAGATTTTTCGAATTCTATAGCTTGTACACAAAAATTCATGAATGAATCACTATATCTATAGTAATTCACATACTCACCTACCTAAAAATATAAATGCAGATCTTAGGCTGAAATTATTTCGTACTCAGCATCTGAAGACGGTGAAGTTTCACTGAAACGTGAGTCATTCGTATTTAGTTTAATAAACGTGTAAATTGTGATCGATCATTGTTTTTCTTGGTTTTTGAAGATCTCCATATATTCTCCTGATTGAGTTAAAGGCTAGAGATTGGTACGTGGATTGAGTTTATATTATGTAAGTGCATACATACTGCTTTCGGCGCTTGTGAGGATTTTTTAAAATTGCACATATCTACAGCTACGTGAAATTAAGTTGGAAAGTTGACCATTTTAACGATAATTTGGTTGATGTAATGGAGGTGAACCTATTGTAATTTTTATTTAGAAGTTTCAGGTATTCATGCTTGGTGTATCTCTTCAGCCCCTCCAAATTGACTAAGGGCTTTGAGAATTTATATGTAAAAACAAAAAAAAAAGATGAGAAACACAACCTTAGTAGCGAAGTTTTGCTGTTCACGCTCTTAAATTAGGTAGCAATTATAAATGTCAAATATCAGCTGTAGGTAACTAAACTATACTACTTTTGTCAACTTGGTATGCGCTATTTGAAGTATTTAGGTATATATCAAAGATTCAAAATGTTAACGTTTAAGACGTAATTTTTTTATTACGAATTTTGGATTGATTGGGCCGATGCATGGTGGAAATTAATAAAAATATCAAAACAATGGCTAATAATAACAATTTACACATTTATTAAAAGGAATAACGCATGACGCACGTTTCGGTGGAACTTCACCTTCTTCAGATGCTAATGGTAAACTTACTATGTTTCTCTGTTGTATCGAAAACAATAAATAAAGAGATGACAAATTATATGGAAGGGGTAAATAGAAAGGTGGTTACAAATAATTATCGGAATTAGGCCGAGCTACAGAGATTTAGAGTGAGCATTTTGTGTAAAAAGTGTTAGAAGAATACTAGCTCAGCCATTGTTTGTATGATATTTCCATATGATATAGTGATATGTTTTCCGCTCGACTTTATTATTCATAACTTTGTTATTAACAATTATATGCAAAAAATCGTTTTATAGTTTTTTGCTTATTAAATTGAAACTATCACAGTAATCATGATGGCGTCAATAGACTTATTGTGAAAAATGAAACTCCGAAGAAAATTAGAGGTCGAACGACTCGGTGAGACCCTTAGTTTGAGAGAAAATCGGAAACAACAGCCAAAATGGAGTTTTTTCAAAATTTTATAACTCGGTTGTAGCGTAGGAACTGTACGATGCATAGTTTTTGATCTGTGGCCATTTGAATATTTTTCTATGCAAATTTCAAGCAGACCTGAATGCGATAGGTATGGTCTGATTCAAATTTACAAAAAAGATTTTGAAAGTAGAATTCTCATAGTTCAAAATATTCATCTTGGTTTTACATGAAAACGCTTAAATATATGTTAAAAATAGAGCTGAAGATGACGAAAAACGGCCGAGCGTGTGAGAGTAGTTGAAGAGTGGGGGTAGAGCAGCAGGCAAGGGAACCATGACGTTCGGGAGCGTCTCGGCTGATTTTCGTCATGTTCAGCTTTATTTTCAACATGTTTTTCAGCGTTTTAATGTAAAACCAAGATAAATATTTTGAACTATGAGAGCTCTATTCTCAAAATCTTTTTTGTAAATTGAAATCGGACTATACCTGTCGCATTCAGGTCTGCCGTAAAATTGCATAGTAAAATATACAAATGGCCAAAGATCGCAAGCTATGAATTAAACAGTTCCTGCTATCTGCATAAATAAAGTTTGTATTAATAACTAATACTGAGAGGAGGATCTACGCTACAACTCAAAAAATAACCGAGTTATGATTTTTTTATAAACTTCATCTTGGCCGTTTTTTTCCGATTTTCTCTTAAACTAAGAGTCTGATCGAGTTGTCCGGCCTCACAATTAGTCTTCTGACACCATCACGATTACTCTGATAGTTTTAATTTTATAAGCAAAAAACTAAAAACTAATCTGTTTTTGCATAAAATTGTTTAAAAAAAAGAAATAAATAATAAATTCCAGTGAAAAACATATCACTATATCATATGGAACTATTGTACGAATGATGGCGCAGCTGGTTTTTTTCTAACACTTTTTACATGAAAAAATCTCTGTAGTCAGTTAGTTCGGTGATTTTGAAAAGATTGAGAAGGGGGCTTGAAGTTTGATTGATTTGGCTATTCGATCATACTTCAAGCACCCTTCTCGATCTTTTCAAAATTACCGAACTACCTGACTAGCAGTTCAGAATTGGTTTTTCCTATTTTTTTTTTTTTTTTTAATTTAAAAAGAGGTGGGACGTGTGCCCTCTCACACGCGCCCGACCTCCGTACAATTTTGGCTTCGTTAACTTGAACATTTAGCCATCAATTCACTATAATGAGGGGAACAACTTAAATCCGGACGGATACAAACACCCAGGAACATGGTGGGAATCGAACCCACCAACTCCGTCAACGAAGACGGCATAGCGCTACCTATAGCCTCTCCGCCACCGGAGCTCCGGTTTTTCCTATTCTACTAATTATTTGTAACCATCTTTCTCTTTACCCCTTCTAAACAATTTTTCATCTCTTTCTTGTTTTCGATACAACAGAGAAACATAGTTTGCCATTAGCATCTGAAAAAGTTGAAGTTCCACCGAAACGTGCGTCATGCGTTATTTCTTTCAATAAATGTGTGAATTGTTATTAATAACTATTGTTTTAATATCTTTATTTCGAGTTTCTTCATACTGTTTTTACGTTCTTATCTTCATACTGTTTTTACGTTGTTATCGCAATGAATGATATAATTATGTTTGAATGCATTTTGCAATTTACTATAGCGATATCTAGTTACATATCATTGTTTGAAGCAGACCGAATGAGATATTCCTGTATCTATTTCACAGAGAGGTATTTCTATGTATATTGCAGTCGACAGGGTGTCGATATCAACAGTTGGCATTCAAAGCATCAAATAACAACGTACAAACATTGACCGTGATTGCCGCCCGTTCTCTCGGTGTTGAAATTGGTCTACGTTACTGCAGTTTGACGCTACGGATGATTTTGAAGTGCTTTTAGTTGTACAGAACGATTGTTTGAAAATGATGTGGAGTCAAATTATCTAGAGCTACATATGAGAAGATCACAGAAGTGTTTTGCCATATGAAAAATGAGTTTTTATACACCCCTCGAGTAAATTTCTGATATTGAACATCTGTTAAATTTTTGAGAATAAAAAAGGGGTGATAGTTTTACTAACTTCTAAAATTGAAACAATTCAACAAAGTCATTTGACTGCTTGCTTTTCTATTGGCTGTATATTATTCAACAATATAAATCAACTAATATAAAACAGCCTGCTTTATTTCACTGAAATTGCTACATTTAATCGACATATGATTTGGGCTTGTAATCCATTATCAAGAGGAATAACGAATTTACAGCAGCAACCTTTAAGTTCAAGAATGATTCCACTAGTTCTGGCGTTCATATAAAACCTAGTGATATCATAATACTATCATATTATTAATTAAAATGAAAGAAAATTGAGTGTCTTTCATTTACTTATACACGAACTGGTATCGTTTCCATTATTCAGAGATAAATATAGAAAAGAAAACACACTACTTATGTTTAATAACGATGATAAACTGATATTGTCAAAATATCAGTAAATTTTGTAAATATTACAAAAATGTATATGTGAACATAAAGAATGTATTTGATCAAAATTTCTGTTTAATTAACATTTTCACTAAATAACTCAGATTGAATTCTCGTACATCACTTGGTGAAACATCATAAGGTTTTCAGTCTTGATAATGAGTTCATAACTCAATAGTCGACATGTTTTGAGTTATGAACTCATTATCAAGACTCACTACAGGAGAGTATTACATCTTATTATATAAAACAGACAAAAGCAAAGGTGATACCTGAAAATCAATTCGTTCGTTTACAAGGATTAATTTACTATTATGGGAGGAACTTATTTCGAGAATTTCAAGAAGGTCAAGGCGCTTTCCCTTGTTACCTGAATGTAACAATTGGATTTTGTTGAAATCCAGGAAAATGACTAAATTTTATACAATGTTCGGAGAAGCCAGTGGTATTTTTATTTTGTAAAATTGACTTTTTATGTTCTTCAACACGAATGTTTATATTACTTCCTGTCTGTTGAATATAGAAAGCAGGACATTCGTCGCAAAATTTTTCTTTATTATTGACCAAGAATGACTTCAAGTTTCTTTCATTTGTACAAATTGTTTCAGCGTTATTTTTCGATAATCTGTTAGAAATTTTGCTACTCAAATTCGGCACATAATATACTAGGAAGTATTTTTAGTCTTCATTAATAGTTTGCGTGGGGTATATTGAATGCAATAGATACTTTATTTGTGGTGATGAGCTTATCGATAGGACTTTCATTGTAACCGTCATTGGTGGCTAATAATTTAATTGTATTAACTTCGGTTTGAAAATTTATTTCCGATAATGGAATAATGAACAGCCTATCTATGAACGAATGAAAAGCACTGAGTTTTATTTTAATGTGTTGGTTACAAGTATCTGTGAAGGTTGGTTTTCTATAAATGTTGAAAGTAAGAGAATTCAAATTCCTAGTAATCTGAACGTCTGAGAAATTGAAGGTACCGTTTTCGTTTCCTACTTCTTTTATTGAATCGAGTTGTAGAAAGTATTTATATATTTATGAAAATTATCTAACTGCCTATCCGTACCGGTGTATTATCTAACCACCTATCGGTACCAGTGAAACATGAGCTAAGTGTGTTTTATTTTGAAGTTTATGCTTTATTCTTTATGACGTTTCACCAAGTAATGTGCGAGAATTCAATCTCAGAAATTATGATCGTTTGTTCTGTTAAAAAAATTTGCAGGACAAATCTAATATTCAGATTTCATATTTTCATCACAGTTTGTTTTGAAAAATAACTCTTCAAAAACAATTTAAATTTGGAAATGAGTACTTCCTTCCAAAATCACTAGAATAAAGGATAAGTACAGAACGATTCGAAATTATAGATACAATCAGATGAAAAATTTTCAAAGATTTTTTCTGTTAATAGTCCCAAGTTTTTTACTTAATTTTGGTTCTCTAACGAGTTTTGAAATGAGTGAAATTTTGTTATATACTGTACATCCCGACATTCCTCAACAGTGACAGGTTCTGTGAGGTTTGGCTTATAGCTTTTTTTAAAGTACCCCAGCGACCTAAAACCTAGGCTTCGGTGTACCTTTGTGTTATCACACCGTCAAAATTTGGTACACCAAGCTACTTTTATTGTAAGATATATTCAACTATGGTTTCCGACATAACAGATCCCTGTAATGCATGGCATCTAATTATATCGCGTGGTAGCCTGAAGTAATATTAGTAGTGGGATGACCGATTGGTTGCCTTCATTGAATTCAATGTCTATTATATTGTTCTATGAAACTACGGTTAACAATGGATAGAGTGAAATCTCTCGTTCAGATGGCTGTGGAATTGAAGGAAGTTCTAATAAATAAGTACCTACCTATATATACGCCAATTTAGCGTATTTCATAGAATCCTGTAATCTTGGAATTCAAAGGTGTTTGGGAGTTAGTTAATTGGAATAATAAATCAAATTTTAGTTGATGATAGGGTAGTTTAATCACTGCGTTTTCCACAGGGAAAAATCGGAGCTATATAGTCATTGGAATTGACTATTGGAGTCGAAACTAAATAAGCTGTATTTCATCCTGACCGTCATTTTATTCCTTTGAAACAATTTCTCGATCTATATCGGACTGGATGGAGACAGGAGTTGAACCTGGTTGGAGCCTAGCGAAACTGGTTCGAACGTTGCCTGCATATAATATTATTGAAGTATAATGCACTGTATTATATAAGTCGTATTTTCTCCAAAAATACATACTATGGCAGTGTACCGAGAGAATGCAGGAAGTAGTTTTTTTATCCGTTTGAGATTTTCGAAAAATTTATTATGCCTATTACATATTGGCATCTCCAGCGGCTCTCAGCGAACATCTGAAATACAGTACCTACCTGGGATTGCTCTGGTTGTAGAACAAAATTAAAAATTTGGGTAATTTTCTGTAACCGCTGCCATTTTTACGTAAATATTTCTAATTTTCGCATAAATAACCTTCCTGGTACATATTGACAACTCCAGCGGTTCTCATCACACCAATTCAGCTGGAATTTGGTATCTGAAGTGGTTTCCGAAGCAGAACGAAACTATCGAAATTTGGTTAAATTTGTCAAACCGTTGCCATTTTCAACTAGATATTTTTTGGGGTTGAGGATTAGTACGTATATTAAGTTTATGTTGAAATACGATCTTTGTGGTTTTCAATTGTTTTTCCAAGATTTCTTGCATTTTCTGGTGACTTTTCTGTTCGAATTGCATCTCGATTTGATTTACCATCTGTATAGACTGCACTTCGCAAATTTTTCTTACAATAAAGGATTGACATTTGGTACGTGGATTGAGTTAATGTTGAGGTACGTTCCTTCGTTGGTTTCAACTTTTTTTCCTCAAGTATATCCAGACTTATACGTGAGTATATCCAGAGTTTTCAAAACAGTAAGACAGTGTGCTCTGAAATCCTATACGCTATTGCCGTAGAGTAGACATTTTCACTTGACAAATTATTTGTTCTCTCGACGAGTTTCTGCATTTTTGGTCTGAACAGTGAATTGATGGTTCCTAATATCTTTGGCAGAGCGCGCTATAGGTTGTTTTCCATATAGCAGTTTGACCGTGATTAATATTCGAGAACAATTGAAAATATGTTAATTCACTCCGAGTCAAGTATGCTGCACTGAACAGATCTAATAACATCGAAACAACTGCCTGCAGTGAATCTCACTCACTACTTTACATTTCTCTAATGATACCAGAAATAAGAATGATACACACCCATGAATAACTGACAATCCAACTGACAGTATTTTTGCGGCAAATTTGACCCAACGAATGATTAATATTGATATTATTCCATCGAACTGTCATTTCTGTTCAATTCTCTATGATAATGCATGTCATTACTCGATGGAAGTCGCATATTTAATAAATATAAGTATTACTTATAGAGCAAAATCTCAGAGGCCCAGACGTTACTTATTTTCTCAGCAATAATATTTGTGGGATGAAGCAGTGCTCGTATGTACTTTCAGTGTATGGATATCTGCTACCTTGTGCCGATGGCTAATTTCCATGTATCAGGTGCTAAAGATGAAAAAAAATCGACTCTCTTTCCTTATTTTCTCAGTCTTGATTTTTTTTTAAATAACTTATGCAAGCAGCCAGACCGATCGTATGGGCCAAACATCCCGCCAGACACAAAAAAAGTGTCCCTATGGGTATAACAGTATGAGCGAAATGTCATAATTTGCTCATTAGAGCGCGATAGTGATTATCTATGCGCGTCGATCTCCCTTCTATACTTACTGTCATGACATTTTGCTCATACTGTCCAACTCATAGGGACACTTCATTTGTATCTGGCTGGATGTTTGGCCCATACGATCGGTCTGGCTGCTTGCATAAGGCATTGAAATAGTTCCCTGAGTATCATACACAAAAATCAAGACTGAGAAAATAAGGAAAGTGAGTTGAGTTTTTTCCATCTTAAGCACCTGATACCTTGAAATTGGCAATCGGCACAAGGTAGCAGGCATCCATACACTGAAAGTACATACGAGCACTACTTCATCCCATAAATATTATTGCTGAGAAAATAAGTGATGTCTGGCGGGTCTGGGATCTTGGACTATTCGGCTGGCAAGCAGATGAGTGACGGTCGATTATACTTGGGATCTTAGTAGACTATATAGTGAGTTATAGTAGTGAGTAATTATAACTCGTATTGATCATTCATAGATGCTATTAATTGCTGAAACGCAGTTGAGTAATTAATATATAATTTGATAGGAGTAGATGAATACGTATAACATATAAAAACCAGCTATTTTGAAAAGAGTGAAGCTGCGCTCAGTATACCGCACTAATAAATTCGATAGGAATTGTCATCAGAGCCCTTGTTCGGAAGAATAACGATGAGACGAGCCGAAAATCGAACGTGCGAAGCCTTTTAAAGCCGGCTTTGTGCCCGCACAATTGGGCAAACAAGGGCATTGAGCAAGCAGATACGTGATACACACTACTAATTAGTAATCACACGCGTATTTACCCCAACGACACATTTATCATGATGGTATCCGATATCCCTTGTACGTCTGTGCGACTGTGTATGTGTAGTTTGGCCCCCATGATGCGTTTCCAAACGTTCGGGTTAATTGGTTTCTGTGTGCTCGAAAGAGGTGGCGGACGGGAGAGATCCTATCTTTTGAAACATTTGCGGAGCATCACACAATCCAGATGGTACAAATTCTGATGCTGGATATGTCGGCAGTTGGATTTGCCGTATTTGTGTGATAATAATCGGCATACGTATGCCATGAAATGATAGAGGGAATGCGGATTGGGTGAAAATGAATATCTGATAAGACATATAATGATAAGGGTTACGATTACAGAAGGTAGCGCATTGCTGAATTCTTGTGAATTGGGATCTTATCATTATGGTGATATGAATGGCAAAAAGCTCCTTAGTCTTTGTAGGAATAAATTTGACGTTGCGTGGTATTTTACTCAAAAATATCAGTAGTTGGTTTTTTTTTATCAGGGAAAATGCAGAATAGCAACTATATTCCATTAAATTTTTCTATTAAATTTTTTGCGGCTGTGGCCGTATTCAATTTCTAATTACTTAGTATTTGGTCTCATATCAGATGTTAAGGAGAACACTCACCCACGTAATGTATAAAACAGGTTCTCAACTATTCGAGTTCTAGAATATAATTATTACACATAATTACGACTATGTTCAAATTTACACCTATTCTAGAAAAACTAAATATTGTGTATGTCGTTGGATTTTCTTAAAATATGTATAGTGATAAAAAATTTAAGCTAAATTTTATGTTGATCTTCTAGTAAAACGAATAGTTAGGGTTCTTTGTGCTCGAGCTTGTTGGACTCAAATCTTTCAAAATTTTTGAGGAAATCAGTAATTTCGAAACAACTGTTTAACGAACTAGGTTTTCTGATTTAAATGGCACTAGATGAAGACTTGAAAATTTTAATTTTAAGAGTATGAAATTATTTGTTTTTCATAAAAGCATAATGAATTAGCTATATGTGTAATTAATGTGGACACATAATGCAGGGTCATCAAAACATGAAAAGTTATATCTGTTTGAAATTCATAATTATGGGGTGCTAATTGCTGGGCGCAATTTATAACATTTTTCACAAATGACACATTAAATTTAGTCAATTATCAGATTTTAATATGAATTTGGCACGAAGAAAGCTTATACATGCTGAAAATTCAAACGTTAAAGTTGATACCACTTTGCAACAAAATATGAATTATCGAATCGAATCAAAATATGCTTTATTGCATATCAAGAATTTAACAATTTATTGACAAAGCGAGATGGTGTAGGTGAGGTAGAAGCAGAAAATGTTATAATATATACGGAGTTGCATTTGAAATGACACAACTTCGATACGTTCCGATCTTTTGCAACACTGTCTAACTTGAAAATAATTTCAAAATGTTCCTATAGTGATCCGCTTCCCACCACATAAAAAATTTAATTTCTTAACCAAATCGTATTCCTTATTCCGTGGCATCTTTCGTGAATGACCCTGTTTATAATTTTTTAACAATATCCAACTTGCTTTCTTTCTTGATTACTCTGATAACTCACTCTCTCATACAATCTCTCATAGACACGCCTTGAAGAGCAAAGGTTGAGTGAGACCGTCTGTAAAGCAGGCATTCTGGGTTCGAATGATGTATAAGCCATGGATGTTTGTGTGAGTAAGCTGCTCAGAATCAGCTTCAAACTGTAGGTCCACGAAGTAAAAAAAAGTCCACTTAGAAATATATATTCTTCAAGAAATGATTTACTTGCTGCCAGTTCAGTACTTATTATTATTGTGAAAACATAATATTTAATAATTATTGTAAATTGTTTCCTGTAAAAAACAATGCCTTCTTCTCACCTTCGTTATATATGTATATATTATAAATATATATATATATATATATATATATATATATATATATATATATATATATATATATATATATATAAATATATGTATATATATATATATATATTTATATATATATATATATATATATATATATATATATATATATATATATATATATATATATATATATATATATATATATATATATATATATATAAATATATATTGTGATTCACGGTGGATGCACATTAGACGTTTCTGGTGAACCATAAAACGAATCACTTTGAAATCTTAATGGAGGGCATAGTCGGATCTTCTCTACCCAACAAAAATATTTTAGGTAATGCGGTGTTGCCACTTCTATTAGAAAGTAGTAGCAACTTTGATTTTTCAAATGGAACACCCTATATATAATATTATTTTCAGAATTTTTAAACATTTCCTAATAACTTTTCATGATATTTCCCTATACCTATCTGTTATCGTTTTCGAAATAAAAATTATTTCCATTTCTTTTCTTCGGACATCAAGAGCTATTAAAACTCTGATATCTTTGACTTGAGGAATACTATGATATCGAAATTTGGGTTTGAGTTTAGTGATACTTGGGGGCTTCCTATACTTCAGTCTAATCTGCGTTTCTTCTATACAGGGTGGTAAAAAAATTCAGTTATTTTGTTTGCTTGAAAAAGTGACTGAAAGTTGATTATTTGAAATAGAATGCCCTGTATAGTGAATATTTTGTCTCGAATTTCTTCAGAACTTTTGAAAAGACAAACTCAATGTAATGTTCATAAACATCAAAAAAAATTGTTTAGTAAGTGAAAACACACCACATGTAAGAAAAATTCGAACAAAATATATATCTATATTTCTTTCTGATTTTCTGAGTTTCTTTATTTCACCAACTTGATGAAACATTATAATTTTAAAATTGAAAATATGGATCTTGCTTTTGTATACTAGTTATATTTGCTCTTTAGTGCGTGCAATATTATCTACTTTGTTCCAATCTGACATTGAAATATGATTTTCCATATCATAGTAATTTCGTCAGCTCACATAGGAAAATCCAAAATAATAACACTGAAACCAATTAATTTTCACTGGCATCTAGATTATGTCAATCATTTGAAGGTCTTTTGTTTCATCATTTTCAACTGACCCAACCGAAAATCTCCCAGTTAATGACACCATGATGAAGGTATTATTTTATCATATAAACAGCAATAAAATATTTCAACAAAATCGAGCTAACCAACTGTAAGTCAGAGATGTCCCCAAGTTTAACGTACCACTGAATCATGACGGCCATGAGAGCGACGCGTGTTAATTCCACGCAACACGATTAAAAGTAGTGTCTGGCTGGGGGGTAAACATGAGTCATAAGGGTGAGTAAGTTGGCAATTTATATCCGCCGGCTTGCCAGATAGTTCCGGTCATTAATTTCATACAAAATTCATGCCTTTCCAGCTCACTAATGAAATAATATTTATGGTCGCAAACTCCCAGTTTAATAAGACCTTATATGGATCCGCATCTCTGAGAGAAGTTGTGGAAATGATTTAGAAATCGTAATCTTCGCGTTGAAGTCTTTGAAGAGATTTCCGGAATTTCGAAGGTGTTAATTGAACAAATATCTCATCATGATTTTTATAATTTGGCACAACATGAATCATCATTAAAAACATTCAACTAGTTTAGTTTGCTATAATGTACTTGATTATATTTTCACGTTTAGCAGAAACGTTGGTGGTTCTCTGCATAAAAATTTTTTATCTTGATTTCCTCAATGTTTTTATACCCTGAATCAAATTATTATCTCTGAATATAGATTCCTTTTCTAAAAATTTATTATAGAATATTATATCATAATAATAATAATAATAATATATATATATATATATATATATATATATATATATATATATATATATATATATATATATATATATATATATATATATATATATATATATATAGAATTCTTCGTGTTATCGATACACGTTCATGGCAATAAAATGAAGTAAACTAGAACATTTATTTGAAACTAATCTAACAAACCTTTTAGCGGAGCTGGTTATACAAGTTCACGATACATCGAAATACCTCCATATACGTTGGACGGTAAATATTAGAAACATTAAGTTGTTTATCACAATCAACGGAAATGATAGACAGACAGTTTAGCCCTCATTTGGGGCTCATCAGTATCATCCATCCATCGAAAGTGATAACCAAATATTTCAAACGTTCCTATATTTTCCTTCTAGTAACTCAATGGCATATAAATATGACACAGCGTCACCAGTCGGTTAATGTTTTTATTACAGACAATTTCTAAATTCTTTTAATGCTGAAGAAGGAGAAAAGACTTCCGAAACGTCCAAACTATTTAGTTTTATTTCAATTTTAATACACACTTATAACAGCTAATAAATTCGTGAATTAATATACTGGATAAAGATAGGTAATAAAGGAATTGTTTATTTGTATATATATAAATATATATATATATATATATATATATATATATATATATATATATATATATATACATTTAACATTATTTCCAACAGAATTTCATGGGCCCCGCTGTCATATGTTTTGGACAGATCCAAGAATTGCCATATATATTTACTTCTTCTTTCAGATCCTCCAACACTTTCCTGGTGAACTGGAAAGTGACAGTTTTGTTGGCCTACCCTTGATGAATCCATGTTGGCTTAGTATATTGCTACTTGTCGAAAAGTTCAATAGTTTAGGTCCCATTAGTTATATGAATATTTTCGAAAAGGATGACAAGAGACTTATTGGTCTGAAGTTTTGAAGAATACCACTTTCTTCTTTTTTGAAAATTGTTGCTATTAAGGCTTTTAGGAAATATGTCATGCCTCTATTAATCATTTATTATATATGTGAGAGATTCTGCTATTTTATCAACTAAGTCTTTCACTATCTCTATTGGGACGTCATCATCTCTTCTGCTATTTTTTTTAGACTGAAGGCGGAAACACATTATTAAAACGTGATAAAACCCGACAAAACGCGACGTGTGTTGAATAAAATCAAATCCTAGTAATTTCTATGACCACAATCACACTATGAGCTCCCGACGTTATGCGATACAGGCACTCGCTACCTGATCTAGTCGACGTGTTGGGCGCTGTATATTTCTAGGTAACAACCGATGTCACTCGGGAATTGTCAAATAAAGCGTATGTTCCTACGTTGACCTATAATTACCCTATAATTTACTGAATTTTAGCAAAAATTTTACAAAAATGAACGAAGAACAATTAATTGCTTGTGTGTTGTGGGGCATCACATGTTGGTAAGTGCACATTATAAATCAGGTATCAACACGTTTTGTCGCGTCGCGTTTCAATAAGGTGTTTCGGCCTTTATTCATCAATTCCTTGAATTCTCTTCGATTCATTGGGTCACAAAACATGGATTTGCTATTTTGTGTTAACGCCATTAGTTCTCCAATTGTAGGTGCTCCTTGTACATGATTTACTGCATTGATAAAATATTCATTGTAATCATTCGATAGATGGAAAGGATTTTCTGATGTCAGTAGTTCCATTTTAGTTTTTTCTTTGATTAATTGCAAGCTTTTTCAAAACTTTTGAAAAAGCCACGAATGTCGTGGCGAAACGTCAACTTTTTAATAAAATCGAGTTTTTTGAGATTCAACAAGCCTGTTATTGCTAATAATTATCAAGAGATTATATATATATATATATATATATATATATATATATATATATATAATATATATATATATATATATATATATATTTATATTTATTCGAATTGTTGTTGCCTGTGATTTATTTTTAATCTCTGATAATTATTAGCAATAACAGACTGGTTGAATCTTGAAAAACTCAATTTAATTAATGAATTGACGTTTCACTATGACATTCATAGTTATTCAAAATTTTTGAACAAAATTGAAATTTCTTTAACATTTATTGACTTGATAAAATTGAATAGATAAGATTGATCAGTCTTGTTAAAATTTCTTTCAGACTAATATTTACATTCAAAAATTGTTTCATTAGAAGGCAAGGAAACTACAGAAACCGTTTACTTATGTATGGTCGAAAATAAGAATAATAATTAGGTACTATTTATTTAACAGAAAGAAATTAGTCACGGGAAAATATTAAAAAAGTAGAGCAGAATTATCGGTATAGAACGTTTATATGGAAGCAGCCGTTGACACGTGTTTCGGACTCTTTGGTCCTCATCAGAACGGCGTAGCTAAGTATTGGATTGAAAATTTGGAGATGAAAATAGTTTAATAAATAAAATCCTCTGTTATGGAAGAAAATCACTTATTTGTGGTTTATTGTTTGAACTCTCCGGTATGGGAGATTTGGTCAAACTTTGCCACGGAGGCGATTAATTCCATCCGAGAGATCTTAGAAAGAGTAAATTGATATTAAAAAAGAAAATTAGTTTTGGGAAAATATTAAACAAGTAAAGCAAAAATTATCGGTATAGTTCGTTTATATGGAAGTAGCCGTTTTTAATGAAATTTTTATAATAAAATCCTCTGTCAATAAATGTCAAAGAATTTTCAATTTTGTTCAAAAATTTTGAATAACTATGAATGTCATAGTGAAACGTCAATTCATTAATTAAATTGAGTTTTTTAAGATTCAACCAGTCTGTTATTGCTAATAATTATCAAGAGATTATATATTTATATATATATATATATATATATATATATATATATATATATATATATATATATATATATATATATATATATATATATATATATATAAAAATATATATATATATATATATTAAATATATATATATATATTAATATATATATATAAATATATAGATATATATATATATATATATATATATATATATATATATATATTAGAGGCATTTGGTTGAGATATAGTAACAGATAATCACATTTCTTTTTTCCGCAAATGTGAACTTAGTTCAGAGACCATGAGCATACACAATTCTTTTCCGGATAACTTATCCCGTTTCTATACGAAAAATATTTTTCCATACGCAATATTTACATCCCTTTCAGAGTCGTTCCGGGGCAATTTCTCGATTTTCCCAAGAGAAAAGGGTCTCTTGTTTGAAAACATTTCTACGAAAATGTTTGCTCTTCAAACTTCTTATTCGTTCACATTCATTTCTAGCTCATCTCTTATCGAAAATTTTCATTGAAATCTCCTATATTTATTTGCAGAAGAATAAACAACCTGCTCCGTTGAATTTCGATATACTCATCAATTAGGTTCTCTCAGATTTTGTGAATAAACTCAAGTTTTTCTGCATGTTTACGTGAAATTTCATCAAGATCAAAGAGATGGTGATTCCTACCATTCCCAATTTCAAATATCTCAGTAATTACGAAGCAAAATATAATCAGCTTAAGCTGGTATCGTTTCTACAAAGTTTGACACGGGAGATATTATCTAATAGGTTGTAAACATTGTTCTGTTAACACATATTAAGACAAATTTTTGAATAGCATTTATAATTCTATGCTGCCAATCCGTGAATAATTGAGAGCTCAAAAATGTACAACTCATAAAAGCTCAGTTAAATACAATTATATTTGTGCAGGAAAACACTCTTGAGGTTGATTTAATGAACACGTTGTTTATTTCAGTTTGTTGCTCTTTTGGAAACAATGATTTAAGTCGAGTCCTTGTTATCAATAATACTTGATAAATCAACACAACTTGCTTTTGGTGTAGGTAGTATTTTAATAAAAATAAATCTTTTTTTTTGTACGAATTTTGATATCGAAAATGTATTTCTTGAATTCGGTTAAATTTGTTTGAATAAATATTACCTAGTTGACATTTTCCTAAAGTATGTTTACTTTGAATATTTAATTTCTGAACATGAATAATTCGATTCTTTCAAATACAGAAGATATACGGCCATTTATATATTTTTTAATATTTTAAAGTTAATTTGGAGCTCTTCTAAGACTATTTGTTGCTGAACTCGGCTGTTTTCAAGAAAAAAAGTTTGTCCATTCATTAGTATATCGTTATAATATTTCATTTTTCACTTGTATATTATTTGTTGATTTTACCTTAGATACGTTTGCTATAAATACATTCATTATGCCCTAGGGCGTTATGAGCGGGCATAATAGATCATAACGCTAGCTAATTGTACGAGGAGAAATGAAGCAACTTCATAATCCTTGTCGTATACTACTGTAGATTTCTCCGGCAATGAATTATTTTCAGCTTTGGCTGCATTTTCGATGATATTCTTGGGTAAATTCTTCCTCATTTACATTATTTCTATATAGGCCAAGCTACAGAGATTTAGAGTGAGCATTTTGTGCAAAAAGTGTTAGAAGAAAACCAGCTCCGCCATTGTGTGTAAAATAGTTCCACATGATACAGTGATATGTTTTTTACTCGACTTTATTATTTATGTCTTTGTTATTAACAATTTTATGCAAAAAATCGCGTTTTTTTAAGTTTTTTGCTTATAAAATTAAAACTATCAGAGTAATCGTGATGATGTCAATAGACTTATTGTAGAAAATGAAAAGACGAAAAAAATGAGAGGTCGGACGACTCGATCAGACCCTTAGTCTAAGGGAAAATTGGAAAAAACCGTCCAAAAAGCAGTTTTTTCAAAAGTTCATCACTCGGTTGTTTTTTGAGTTGTAGCGTAGATCCTCCGGTTAGTATTATTTATCGATATAAACTTCATTTGTGCGGAGAGCTGGATTTGTCCGATGCATAGTTTTTGATCTGTGGCCATTTGATTATGTTACTATGCAATTTTCCAGCAGACCTGAATGCGACAGATATGGTCCGATTTCAATTTACTAAAAAGATTTTGAAAGTAGAATTCTGATAGTTCAAAACGTTCATCTTGGTTTTACTCGAAAACGCTGAAAAATATGTTAAAAATAAAGCTGAACATGACGAAAAACGGCCGAGCGCGTGATAGTACTTGAAGAGTGGGGGTAGAGCAGCAGGGAAGGAGAAGTATGACATTCAAAAGCGTCGGCATTTTGAACGTGACAGTAATTTCTAAACGTTGTCAGATAATAATTGTAAACCCCCACTCTTCAACTACTCTCACGCGCTCGGCCGTCTTTTGTCATGTTCTGCTTTATTTTTAACATATTTCTCAGCGTTTTCATGAAAAACCAAGATGAACGTTTTGAACAATAAGAATTCTACTTTCAAAATATTTTTAGTAAATTGAAATCAGACCATACCCGTCGCATTCAGGTCTGCTGGAAAATTGCATAGTAACATAATCAAATGGCCAGAGATCAAAAACTATGCATCAGACAAATCCTGCTCTTCGCACAAATGAAGTTTATATCGATAAATAATACTAACCGGAGGATGTACGCTACAACTCAAAAAATAACCAAGTTATGAACTTTTGAAAAAACTACATTTTGGACGGTTTTTTCCAATTTTCCCTTAGACTAAGGGTCTGATCGAGTCGTCCGACCTCTCATTTTTTTCGTCTTTTCATTTTCTACAATAAGTCTATTGACATCATCACGATTACTCTGATAGTTTCAATTTTATAAGCAAAAAACTTAAAAAAGGCGATTTTTTGCATAAAATTGTTAATAACAAAGACATAAATAATAAAGTCGAGTGAAAACCATATCACTTTATCATGTAGAACTATTTTACATACAATGGCGGAGCTGGTTTTCTTCTAACACTTTTTACATGAAAAAATCTCTGTAGCTTGGCCTAATAAGAGTACACAAAGAAACCAGCAATGACATTCACTAAATATGATAACAAAAATATTCACAAACGTCAAAATATCAATAAAAGACATGCCTACTATGAGAAGGAAAATGGAAAGTATAGGAGCAATGAACCGATTTTAAAATCGATTTTTCATTATAATAAAATAATTTTTTCGTAAAAATTAAATTTTGTATGAACCACGTTCGTTATTAGATCCTAACGCCCATCGGGCAATATTCATCCCTCGGGCCGAATGTTACCCTCCGGGCGTACAATATTTAACTAGGGATTTTATGAACGCACCTAAATTACTTGACCTTGATCCACAGAGCACAAGATCAGATATTTTACGGAAGAGCATTTTATTGATATAAATTCAAAAAATTTGAATGTAGATATATATTTTACGTATATTCTTTTTTTTGATAGATAATCACTGACTATAGTACACATAAAATATACCAGTGAAACAATGCTGCGAATAAAGCTACGCCAACTGGCTGAAACCGAAAAACAGCTTCTGAATACGTACCGAGCATTCGAGGCTCACTATCTGCATTTCATTTCAAGGTATTCCGTGTGTAAGTACATGTTGATTTCACTGTGACATAGAAAATAAGGATATCCTGAATTGTCCGTTTCGGTGAAGGCTGAAGTATCTGCTAACAATATTGTAACCTTAAGAGGCACGCTCGTTTTGTTGACAGTTGAATCTGATTTGAATTCCCAGGAACAATAAGAAAGACTCCTTGGTACTTTGTCGCGCAGAGAAACGTGGTCTAGAATAGGAATTCATAAGATAAACAGGATAGTATTCCGTTAGCTTTCCCGTACAGTTGTAATGGGTGATTCCTTGGGAGGTAATTTTTTCAAAAATAAAAATCGAATCAAAAAATGAATTTTAATGTTTATTCTTCATTATTATTCAAAAGAATATATTTTGAATATTATTTCTTTCAAATTTTGGCCGTAACTGCGGCTAACATGGTCCATCCTAATATTCCAATTTTCAAAGACGCGTTGGAGGCATTTCGTTGGTATTTAGAAAATTACGCGAGTAATGTTGGACTCCAATGTATCAATCGTAGCCGACTTATCCACGTACACTTTCGATTTTACGTAGCCCCAAAGAGAATAGTCTACAGTTGTGATATCACATGATCTATTTGGCCAATTCACTGGCCCAAAGGTTACCAAGAGCATATTGACTGAAACTGTTACGATTCGAAAGGTCAGTCAGCTCTTGCACTTATTGAATTTTATAAACTCAAAAACTCAAGTCTCTATGTAAAATACTCTAAGTTATTGCATACGACAATCCTCTCTGTTGAGAACGCCGACTAGTTGATTATTCGCGGTTCTTCGACGTTCACCGCTACTGACTCTATATTTTCTTATTAAAACAATGGTTAATAATAACAATTTACTCATTTATTAAAAGAAATAACGCATGACGCACGTTTCGGTGAAACTTCACCTTCTTCAGATGCTAATGGCAAACTAACTATGTTTCTCTGTTATATCAAAAACAAGAAATAAAGAGATGACAAATTGTGTAGAAGGGGTAAATAGAGAGATGGTTACAAATAATTTTAAGAATAGGTAAAGTCAATTCTGAACTGCTAGTCAGGTAGTTCGGTAATTTTGAAAAGATTGAGAAGGAGGCTTGAAGTATGATCGATTTGGCTAGTTTATAGGAGACCGGAATGCTTGTATTTATTTATCTGTAATGATTCTAAAAACTTAAATTTAATTCTCTTACTTTCAGCATTTTATATTTTAAAATCGAAATTGAATGTGTGATTATCTTGGATTAAATGGTTTGCATAATGGGAATCCGATTTTGATTAACAAAGCTACGTTTGTGTTCTGAAATTCTAGTTTGAAAACTTCTGAAAGTTCTACCAATGTAAAACTCATCACAATCACAACAACTAATTTCATAAACTCCTGATTTATCATCTTCATGAACTTTGGATTTATTATTTTTTATATGATTTCCTAAATTTTTACTGGTAGGATAAGCAATGTTATTGTTGTGCTTAGATATGAGAGATTTAAGTTTTCTACTTGAATTTCCGATAAAAGTGAGGCTGCTATATTTGATATTATTTTTAGTGAGGGGGTACGCCTGGCTAATCGTATTTTTGAACAACTTTTTATCTATCATATTGTCTATTATTATGGGATCATAATTATAATTTACGGCAATTTGTTCAATTATATTTTTCTCGATGTCAAAATTGGCGCTTGAAAGTGGAATATTTACTTAACGATGTACCATACTATTGAAAGCTGCCATTTTGTGTTAAAATGAATGTAGGGAAGTACTATGTATAACGCTATCAGTGTGTGATGGTTTGCGAAAAATTTAAAAATTATGTTTGTTATCTTTTGTTAGTTTCAACTCCGAATTCACTTTAGAAATGGAAAAAGATAACTTAATTAACTATTTGGATTTGAAAATAACAAAAGTAGATAACGAACATAATTTTTCAATTCTTCGCAAACCATCGCACACTGATAGCGTCATACATAGTACTTCCCTGAATCCATTACAACACAAAATTGCAGCTTTCAATAGTATGGTACATCGTTTAGTAAATATTCCACTCTCGAACGCCAATTTTAACATCGACAAAAATATAATCAAACAAATTGCCGTAAATAATAATTATGATCCCATAATAATAGACAATATGATAGATTAAAAGTTGTTCAAAAATGCGATTGGCCAGGTGTACCCCCTTACTAAAAATAATATCAAATATAACAGCCTCACTTTCATCGGAAATTCAAGTAGAAAACTTAAATCTCTCTTATCTAAGCACAACATTTACATTGCTTATCGTACCGGTAATGATTTAGGAAATCATATAAAAAATAATAAATCCAAAGTTCATAAAAATAATAAATCAGGAGTTTATAAAATTAGTTGTGGTGATCGTGATGAGGTTTACATTGGTAGAACTTTCAGAAGTTTTCAAACTAAAACACAAACGTAGCTTTGTTAATCATAGTCGGATTCACTTTATGCAAACCATTCAATCCAAGATAATCACACATTCAATTTCGATTTTAAAATATTAAATGCTGCAAGTAAGGGAATTATATTCAATATTTTAGAATCATTACAGATAAATAAATACAAGCATTTCGGTCTCCTATTTAATAGCCAAATCGATCATACTTCAAGCCCCCTTCTCAATCTTTTCAAAATTACCGAACTACCTGACTAGCAGTTCAGAATTGGTTTTTCCTATACTAAAAATTGTATCGGCCCAATCAATCCAATATTACGCTAGTAATGTTGGACTCCAATGTATCAATCGTAGCCGGCTTATCCATCTACACTTTTGATTTCACGTAGCCTCAAAGAAAATAGTCTAGAGGTGTGATGTCAGATTATCTATTTGGCCAATTCACTGGTCCAAAGGTTACCAAGAGCACATTGACTGAAACGATTCCAAAGGTCAGTCGGCTTCAGCTCTTGCACTAATTGAATTTCATAAACTCAAAAACTCAAGTCCTTATGTAAAAAACTCCGATTTGTTGCATACGACAATCCTCTCTGCTGAGAACGCCGACTAATTGATTATTCGAGGTTCTTCGACGTTCACCGCTACTGACTCTATATTTTCTTCACTACGAGCTGGATGTGGTCTGGTTGTTTGCGTTTTACTCAATTATGAAAACTGGGTTCCAAACTTCTCAATTGTATAGCGAATTGTGCGTTTAGTCAGGCCGATTATTTAGACCATAAGTGCACGAAATAGATTCCTCGTAGAACGCTGATTTTAATAATATAGCTGAACAATTTGTAGAAGCTATGCCGGTCTAATTCTTTCGATGATGAATTATCAAACAATATAGAACAAGAATGCCACATATCACTTGACGCATGCGCCATTCGACATTAGTTCGCCACCACAAAAAGTACCTCTAAATGAATTACCCGTTCCCGTTAGATAGGACGTTTCTTCTCGTTGGTGTTAAATTTGAAGAAGATGCTATATCAATTCAGTAACTTGATTTAATCATGAAAAACATACCTGTCGACCATGGTCAATTTCATACATTACATAAAGGGAACAAGGAAAATTCTTTGATGATTTGAAAAATTATCAAACTACTTTCCAAGGAAGCTGGTTATACGTATTCAGCAACGCAAAATCTGCATTCACAATCGAACGGAGAATTTTAGAAACTGTCAAGTTGTTTGATAATTTTTTAAATTATTAAAGAATTTTCCTTGTTCACTTTATGTAACATGATTTAATTCTGCATTTCAAAATAAAAATCAAAACTTTTCCAGAATCCAAAGAACGAAAATATTTCGTATATACTCTGAGTCTATGAAACTGAATTTGGAAGATAACTTGCATAACGCAGACGTTGATGTTTTTAGATCATTAATTTTTGATGAGGAATAATTGAATCGAAATATGATACGAAATAGAGGTTTCTTAATTCAAATTTGTATTACTCTTCTTAGTTGTTTCCAGTTTGAAGTGCTCTGGTTTTTATTTATAAAAAGATCCGGATGATGTTCCAGTGTATTTCATTTTTCTTGGCATTCAATCTCGAGGTTATACACACTCATGAAGCTATGATGCAAGTTACACACCCCTCGACAAAGTTACACACCCTTTGATATAGTACCACATCCCTAGGTCTAGTTGCACACTCCATGGCATAGTTGTACACCCCTTGACATAGTTGCACACCCCTTAGAGTGATTACATAACCCTTGTTATTTCTGACATCGGAGATATTTCCGCCCTCGTAATATTCATCTCAGATTAAAAATCTCTCTTGCTCCCTCAGAAATTATTTCATATTTGGAAAAAACCCGACCAATATTGGACAATATTTAACGGTCATTTGACCAAGATCACCTAAGGTGGGCATAACTTACAGGGAGATTGTATAGCAATATATGGTGAATCTATATGACCATATTCTTAGTCTCTCGATTGTTTTCTGAAAACATTCACAGTATTCTCCTGAAAAGTATCCATGAAGTAGGTAATTGTTTGGATTACAGGCTTAGCCCAAGTGACAAGTTGGACAATCAGTTGTGGAACATCATTAGAAACGTCTTGCCAAGATCTGCCTGAAAAATTATATAAACTCATTCCGTAGAAGCCAAAATGGTCAGACCAGTGATTGTTATGTTTTTTCGAAAGTAAAGAACTTCTCGCTAATGCTGAACGTTCAATTTAATCCTAATTCTTACCACTGCTACAAAAAATAGTTGGGGCCTTCAACTAAGGATATAGGTATATAATGAAATTTTTCATTTCTTTCCCATGAATCTCACTCATGCTGTTTTGACGTTTATCTGAAATTGTATTAAAACAATGGTTAAAAATAACAATTTACACTTTTATTATAAGAAATAACGCATGACGCACGTTTCGGTGGAACTTCACCTTCTTCAGATACTAATAGCAAAAGTTTGCCATTAGCATCTGAAGAAGGTGAAGTTCCACCGAAACGTGCGTCATGCGTTATTTCTTATAATAAAAGTGTAAATTGTTATTTTTAACCATTGTTTTAATATGTTTATTAATTTACACCAAGTATCGGCCCAATCAATCCAAAATATCTGAAATTGGTTTGTATAACTAATTTTTTCATTTTAATATATTTGATATACATATATTCTCTTAGTGTAACCATAAGTAAAAAGGACTGCTACTGATGAACGTACTGTTCATAATCTGAATTTCCACTGAATATTCATGACTTTTTGCATTTCGTTCTCACAAAAAGAATTTCAAAAAATAGGGTTCAAGTGTCCCTCAGATTGGGTTACTTGAACCCAATTCTAGTTCCCTATGCAAATGCATAAATGTGTGATAGGTTCAGGTAAGACGGAATATCTTTATGAAGTTCCTACATTTCCATTTTCGAAAAATTGTATTATTCGAAAACAAATTTCAATCACTCAATAAAATGATAAAAAAGGAAGAAATTTGAAAAAAAACATAGAACCTTAACGAAATCTCAACATTATCTTTGATCGATAAAACAAAAGATGAGCTATCTCTGAAAATTTTGGGTATATGTATATTATATACACAATGAATATATATATATATATATATATATATATATATATATATATATATATATATATATATATATATATAATTATATATTAATATATATATATATATATATATATATATATATATATATATATATATATATATATATATATATATATATATATATATATTCACATGGTATTTGCGGCCTACTAAATTTGGAAGGCCATTCGCTTCTGCGAATGTGCAAATTTCTGCTTTCAAGAGAAGTGCAGACGTCCGTCGGGCGTTAAGATCTAGTAACGCACGTGGTGCATATAAGATTTTATTTTTCACGAAAAAATTATTTTTTTATAATGAAAAATCCATTTTAAACTCGGTTCATTGCTCGTATAGGTACTTTCCATTTTCCTTCAAATAGTAGGCATGTCATTTGTTGATATTTTGACGTTTGTGAAAATCTTTGTCATCTTATTTAGAAAATGTCATTTCTATTTTCTTCGTGTAGTCTTATAGAAATAATGGAAATTAAAATGAATTAACCACAGAGTATCATAGAAAATGCAGCCAAAACTTGAATAATTCATTGCCGGAGAAATCCAGAGTCGTATACGACAAGGATTATGAAGTATTTGATCAATGGAAGTTGCTTCAGTTGTCCTCGTACAATAAACAGGCGTTATGATCCATAATGCCCGCTTATAGCGCCCTAGGGCATAATGAATGTATTTATAGCAATCGTATCTAAGGTAAAATCAACAAATAATAAACAAGTGAAAAATAAAAAATCATTTATGAGTTTCAGGAGTGGACAAAGCATTTTAGTATTCCGAAATGAATTACATCAGTTTTTAATAAAAATATCATATTTCACTTATTTCTACTCCTTAACTGCCGCTATCTACCAATTCAATTTCACCAACAGGAATGCTCTGATAAATTTACTTTGGAGACAATGCTCAATTGCCCATCAGATCAGATTGAATGCGGATTCTTTCGGCTTATTTGGAACTTA
>JARQZK010003714.1:230000-298414 GCA_030704885.1 Cynegetis impunctata
TTGGTCCTCGAATTTGAAGAAAATACTATCAATAATTGAAGTTAGCTGAATTGTTCTAGCACAGAATTCATTTAATAGCTGATTACTCATCAGTATCATGTACTTACATTGTTTTTATAAACTATTCTATGATATATATAAGTTAATTAACAAAACTAAATTTGATTTTACTACGTTTATTATCACAAAATATTTTGAAAAATATAACACTTGCGATTGCAATTTCGGTCACTAGACCATCATCGGGCAGATTGAGTTAAGAACTGAATACAAATAAATTATAGATTTGCGCTTACGCGTGGGAAAGGATTATTGCAGGTACCTAAATAGACAAGAGGAAACATATTTCAAGAAGGGCTAATTGAGTGAATTTCACAAATTGGTACAATACAATGTTCTTAGAAAAGTCATTATTGTTTAAATACACTAAATATAGAAGAATATATCAAGTCAATCTGGTCGTTCAGCAAGATATCTTTTGCATTATTATTGAGTTTAAAAATTTCTAATGATTCTAAGTAAGTAAGTTTGGTTCCTTTCGGTAATTTGTGCATGATTTCAAAAATTATCTATTTGTGGAAATGGGTGGTGGTTTTCACGGCAATGATTTGAAAACGTTGAATCCGTTTTATTTTTCAAAAAAGATTGTTGGTGTTCTTTAAATCTTGTCTTGAACGATCGACCCAGTCTGACCTATATATACTCCTTTACATACAGGACAAATCAACTTATAAACTCCTGAACTTTCAAATTTTGAAGTGAATATCTTTGGTATTGAATATAAATCCGTAGAGTTTTGTCTTTGGTTTGAAAGCAATTTTAATATTACAGTTAGGTATGACATTAGCAACTTTTTCTGTTAGAGGACCAAAATATGTTAAAGATGTGAATTTTTCCGATTTTCTCCTTTTAATTGGGGGATATATGCTGTTGTACGCTAGTTTATTACGTTTCTTGTTTATCATTTTATCTATCAAACTTGTATGAAAACCATTATTTTGGACGCAATTAGTTTTATAGTCGAAATTTCTTTCGCTAAATTGTTACGATAATGGAATTGAAAAACGCTCTGTGGATCATTGAATTAAAAGCTGAATGTTTATGGGAAAGAGGATGATTTGAATCCGACGGAATACATATATCCGTGAAAGTTGGTTTTCTATATAATATCGAAACTCAAAGTATTATTATTATGAAAGATAGTTAAATCCAACAAGTTTATTTGTCGATCCAATTCTTTTTTCAATTTTGAACTTTATATTTGGGTGAATGCTATTAATATAATTCAAAAATTGATCTAATTGTCTCGCGGTGCCCTTAAAACAAGCAATTACATCATCAAACGTATCTATGCCAAAAACTTATATGCGATGCTTTTGTAGAATTGAATATTATGTTCTCTATATGCTGACATTGAAAATGTCTGCAATAAGCGGACTTAAGGGGGAACCCATAGCCAGCCCACTAAGATTGTTTTAAAAAATTATGTTATCAAACTGGAAGTAATTTGACTAAGACATATATCTAATAAGAAATGATATCATTTATTTTAATAATATCCATAGTCGATTGTTGCAAAAATATCTAAGACAAGTGGTAAACACTCATCTGCTGGTATATTGGAGAACATATTATCAACATCGAAGCTAACAAGAAAAGAGTTAGCAGGAGTTACAAAGTTTTTCAGCTTCTGTACTAAATCAGCAGAGTTCTTTACTGTATATTTTGGAGTGAAATTAGTTAATTTTCTGAATGTGAAATTCAGATCTTTGGCTAATTTATACGTTGGCTTATTTATGTGAGAAACTACAGTTTTGGAGTTCCAGGGTTCATATATTGAAAAAATTAGGTTTTGATAGTGTAATTTGGGGGAAATTTCCTGAAGGGCTTGTCTAACTGTTTTTTTGAAATTTATTTGTTGGATCGACTGATATTTGTTTTAATTTGTTCCGTTTGAAGAAAAATTATTCATTTTGGAAACATAATCATTTCTTGAAAGAACTACTATCGCATCGGATTTATCTGCTTTAGTGATAGTTAAATTATTAATTTCAATTTTATGTTTCAAGGATTTTTATGTCATCTAAAATATTTATTTTGGTTTTGGAACCTGATGGCTTCTAAGAATTTTTGAAATTTTGAATTCGGCTAACGCTGGTTCATCAGTATTTTTCAAAGCTAAAATAGATTCAACAGCTAATAATTCTTTTCTCGTTTCTATCAATACTAATTGGAACGAATTTATGTCCTTTTTCTAACAGATTGACTTCCGAATTAGAAAATTCAATATCGCTGTAGTTTATGATTCTGTCACTGAATACTCGGGATCTTCCTGATTGATGTTTAGTTGATTCTAACGTTTACTTTTTTGATTTTGTTTGAGAATGTTTAATTTTTTTGTGTAGTCAGAATATATGGTTCAACCAAGGAGTGCCTGAGGAATAATCCATTCCTAACTATGTCAGAATAACAACAAAGTCTACAACCACCAGCCGCTAGAAAAGCTACATTATTAGTGGCCCAAATAACCTGGATGAAAGAAGAATGTAGAGATATCTATTCAAGAAAAGAGATGTTGTACAAAATTATATTAAGGTAATACATGCTGAATTAATTCATAAACTTCATCCTTTTAGAATTTGAACTCCTATGACGAATCATGTTAGAGGTGACATTAGTAAAGCTTATATTTGAAAAGTTCAAAAATCATCCAAAAAATTAAACATTCTCAAACAAAAATCAAAAAGTAACGTTAGATTCAAATATACATCAATCAGAAAGATCCCGAGAATTCAGTGACAGAATCATAAACTACAGCGATATTGAATTTTCTAATTCGGAAGTCAATCTGTTAGAAAAAGAACATAAATTCGTTTCCAATTAGTATTGATAAAAACGAGGAAGAATTTATTAGCTGTTGAATCTATTTAGCTTTGAAAAGATACTGATGAACAGCGTTAGCCGAATTCAAAATTTCAAATTCTTAGAAGCCATCAGGTTCCAAAACCAAATAAATATTTAGATGACATAAAAATCCTTGAAACATAAAATTGAAATTAATAATTTAACTATCACTTAAAGCAGATAAATCCGATGCGATAGTAGTTTCTTTCAAGAAATGATTTATGTTTCCAAAATGAATAATTTTCTTCAAACGGAACAAAATTAAACAAATATCAGTCGATCCAACAAATAAATTTTCAAAAAACAGTTAGAACAAGCCCTTCAGAAATTTCCCCAAATACACTATCAAAACCTAATTTTTCAATAATACATATGAACCTGGAACTCGCAAAACTTACGGATTAATAAAAAAACCACAAAGAAAAATAGCCCAAATCGACCTGTAGTTTCTCAGCATAAATAGCCCAACGTATAAATTAGCCAAAGATCTGAATTTCACATTCAGAAAATTAACTAATTTCACTCCAAATATACAGTAAAGAACTCTCGCTAATTTAGTACAGAAGCTGAAAAACTTTGTAACTCCTGCTAACTCTTTTCTTGTTAGCTTCGATGTTGATAATATGTTCTCCAATATACCAGCAGATGAGTGTTTACCACTTTTCTTAGATATTTTGCAAACAATCCCACTATGGATATTATTAAAATAAATGATATCATTTTCTTATTAGATATATGTCTTAGTCAAAATTACTTCCAGTTTGATAACAAAATTTTTGAACAATCTAGTGGGGCTGGCTATGGGTTCCCCCTGAGTCCGCTTATTGCAGACATTTTCATGTCACATATAGAGAACATAATATTCAATTCTACAAAGCATCGCATATAAGTTTTTTTGGCATAGATACGTTGATGATGTAATTACTGTGTTTAAGGGCACCGCGAGACAATTAGATCAATTTTTGAATTATATTAATAGCATTCACCCAGAATATAAAGTTCAAATTGAAAAAAGAATTGGATCGACAAATAAACTTCTTGGATTTTAACTATCTTTCATAATAATAATAACTTTGAGTTTCGATATATATAGAAAACCAACTTTCACGGATATATGTATTCCGTCGGATTTCAAATCATCCTCTTTTCCATAAACATTCAACTTTTAATTCAATGATCCACAGAGCGTTTTCAATTCCATTATCCGTAACAAATTTAGCGAAAGAAATTTCGACTATAAAACTAAATTGCGTCAAATAATGGTTTTTCATACAAGTTTGATAGATAAAATGATAAACAAGAAACGTACTAAACTAGCGTACAACAGCATATATCCCCATTAAAAGTAGAAAAATCGGAAAAATTCACATCTTTAACATATTTTGGTCCTCTAACAGAAAAGGTTGCTAATGTCATACCTAAATGTAATATTAAAATTGCTTTCAAACCTAAGACAAAACTCTCAGGATTTTTATTCAATGCCAAGATATCACTTCAAAATTTGAAAGTTCAGGAGTTTATAAGTTGATTTTGTCCTGTATGTAAAGGAGTATATATAGGTCAGACTGGTCGATCGTTCAAGACAAGATTTAAAGAACACCAACAATCTTTTTTGAAAAATAAAACGGATTCAACGTTTTCAAAATCATTGCCGTGAAAACCACCACCCATTTCCACAAATAGATAATTTTCAAATCATGCACAAATTACCGAAAGGAACCAAACTTACTTACTTAGAATCATTAGAAATTTTTTAAAATCATAATAATGCAAAAGATATCTTGCTGAACGACCAGATTGACTTGATATATTTCCTATATTTAGTGTATTTAAACAATAATGACTTTTCTAAGAACATTGTATTGTACCAATTGTGAAATTCACTCAACTAGCCCTTCTTGAAATATGTTCCTCTTGTCTATTTAGGTACCTGCAATAATCTTTCCCCCCCGTAAGCGCAAATCTATAATTTTATTTTGTATTCAGTTTCTTAACTCAATCTGCCCGATGATGGCTAGTGACCGAAATTGCAATCGCAGTGTTATATTTTTCAAAATATTTTGTGATAATAAACGTAGTAAAATAAATTTAGTTTTGTTAATCATGTTAAATTATCACGTAGTAACGACGGATTCCATCAACTTTATATATATATATAAGTAATATAAATTTCATAACTACCTTGATAACCTTAGTATATATTATCAAGGATCATATATGTATTGAGAAAGTTTATAACGTTTAGAAACTATTTCAGTCGTCTAATTCATTAACCAAATTTTTGAATTTAAAAAAGAATAAAATTTAACTTTCCACTGTTCTGAATATTTGTGTTATTATATTTCAGAAAATAATTGAATATTATTGAAAAAATGGCAGTAAATAATGGTTATTCGCTCAGTATGATTAACCGTCTCATTCAGAAGAAAAAATACAAAATGGCACAAGTTAACCCACATATAATCGAGAAAAAGTATAATATTTAGCAGTTTAACATACTGGGACAAACCTTCCAAAAACCTGAATTTCAAACTTTCATATAAAACCAACAATAGCATTAGCAAATTGATTGAAAATAACATATCAAAAATTCATAGAGAAGTACGTATTGGCGTTTATAGACTCAACTGTAATGATTGTGTTAAATTCTATAACGGACAATTTGAAATTTCAAAACCCGAATAAATGAACGTAGCTATAGTAGACAGAAAAGTGACTCTAATTATGCGTGCCATCTTATTCAAGAACACCATCCTCTCAATCACAATTATGATATATTACAGTTCGAAAAGAGTCTTCATAAAACCAACTTTACATCAATGAATATCAAAACTCCGGAAACCTAGTTAACGACCTGATTTAAATAAAACCTTTTCCTCTCCTTAATCTGTTTAATATATCTGATGACTCTGAGACCTACAGTCACGGTTGAAGCCAAGCTCAAGGTTGAACTTGGTTTAAATGAGACTGTAACGTTGCACAGACCTAATTCAACGTAAAACTTGGTTCACCGGCTGTCAAATGATGAGGTTCAGCTGAACTATCAAATTCAGGCGCTCAAACCTAGCTCAAAGATAATATAACCTCACTCCTTGTATTGAATTGTTAGAAAGGTAGAGATATCATCATAATATTAGATTATATTTTTGTCAAAATAATTAAAAATAAAAATAGTGGCTCATGATAATCTTCAGGAACTAACAGACGATGAGGACTTTACTGAAATAGTAGAAGTATTAAATAATGCTGGAAGACAACCAAAGAAATATATAGATAGAATGGACCATTTATTTGTTGTATGGAAGAAGCTGTAGTTAATTTTGTTGATCATGTCTATTTTCAACCTGACATGAAAGCTGACAGTATTCATAATATCAAAAATATTGTGAGGCATCAGTTAATAAATTACTTCAGAGAATTGTAGTACTTAATTGTTTCCTCATTTGAGAAATATATGTTAATGTCCTATGTAAGCTTCTTCTAATGATTGCATAATGATGGGCATACAAATTTTTTTTGTAGAAGGTACTTTTATTTCATTTACTATGAAAATATAACTTTTTTATTAACAAATTAACCTATTATATAACACAATAAATTAAAATTGGTTCGCTTTCAGTTTTTTTTTCAATTTTTTACAGCATAATATGCTTCTCTATTTATAAATTTTCCATTCTTAACACGTTCGCGACGAATGCGCCACCGGTGGCCCCCAAACGATGGGAACCATCGGTGGCCACTGATCAATATAAAGTTTAGACTCACATTAAATTTCACACGTCAAAGATAGGCTTTTGATATTGAGGCAACGGCTATAGGAATAGCATATGTTGCTTTGGGGTACCACCGATTGCGCACTCGTCCACTGAGATAGGTGTAAGAGAAAAAAAACATTCAGATACATAAAAATAATATGCTTATTTTTTCAAGTCACTTCAAAACATGATGGTACAGAAGTAAATGAACATGAATTAGTAAGTATACCTTACTATGAACTGAAAGAACATAAATCTAAATAGCAACATACTAATAAAAAAAAAAGTTTAGTCTCAAAAAAAATCATCAGTCTGAAAGAAAAAACAACATGAATAAGTATACCTTACTATGTACCAAAAGAACATGAATCTAACTAACAACACTAATAAAAAAAACGTTTATGCTCAAAAAAACAAATTCCAATCGATTTTACATGGTGGCCACCGGTGGTACCCGACGCCAACAACTAAAAAATATTCATTGGTTGCGTCAGGAACCACCGGTGGTACACATCGAAAATGGAATCAAACTACAAAAAAAAAACACTCATAGTCTGTGTTCAAAAACACTTTATACAAAAAAACACAAATTAACAAAAATGAGACATAAAATTTTCGTCCTGAATTTATCGGTATACAACCAAACCATCGTCGCGAACGTGTTAATTTATTTTGCTAAATGATTCCATCTGAATCTATTTTTAATTTATTTATTTTTTTCAGAGTAAGACTTTGGGTTTTAATGTGTTTTAAAAAAATGCATCTTGGCGTACCGTTTCACAACAATGCAACATACAAGTTTCGTGTCCATTTTCAAATTAACAGAAATCTCAGAATATCTGCATCCAGCAATGAAAAAAAAAATTAACAGCGCATGTGCAAACGATGCCAAATTAACACATATATTCTTGAACTCCGTTTAGTAAAGCTAGTCTTCAAAATAACCTGTACAACTGAAAGCAATTATTGAACCGAGTTCATCCTTAAACCTAGCTCAGTATTAGAACCATGGCTTAAGCGTTACTGTACAACCGGGCCTGAATGAATAGCCTATATTGTTATTTGGTTTCTTTAGGAACCCCCTCTGTTATGTTTCATATAAATAGATTATTTTGCACTTAAATAAGTGCATAAATGTTTTCAGCGGTTGCCCTTACCATCTAGTGTCAGTTGAAATATATTGACCTTGGACCGATTGGCAGGTCATTAGCAACAAAAGTCGACCGCAGTCGCATTCCCCCAAATATAGGAAAATTCGGATTTTTATTAAGAATGTAAATGTCAGGAAACTTAATTAAGTAAAGCCAGGGTTGAAGAAGGTTGCGAAACCTTACAAAATCTCAAAATTAAATGATTTAGCTAGAAAAAAAAATTTAGAAAGATAATTGACCATATTTTCATTCATTCATTTATTTAATTCATTCATTCCATTATTTAGTACGAGATGAAGTCAATATTATGACGAAACGCGTTTACTTTATATTTTTAATTTAAAACTGTGAAATATTAATTTTCATTTCTTTATAAAGTCAAGACTATTCACCAAGTAAATGCCATTTCAATTCAACCATATTATTTTGTCGGGGTTACAAAAAATGTTCATGGTTTCTTTACGAAGATTAATTTCTGGAAACTGCAGTTTCGTTTTGTTGCCGCGACTTTCACACAGTGGAAAATTGCAATGAACCTCATTGTGGATCGTGGCAATCTGTGTATAATAATGAAGGCAGTTTGAAGCGAATTTAAACTCTCTACTTGATATAAGTGTTCGAAATTACAAAGAAACTTTGAGTTGTCTATGCTCCAACTTTCGTACCTGTAAGAGGATTATGGAATTTTCGCTCGAAAACATCATAATTATTCATAAATTTCAATTACAAACACGAAAACTTTTAATTAGAGCAAACTCAAAGGAGCTACAAAGAATTACTATTATCTAAGGTACAAAGTGTGAAACGGCCAAAGACATGTTTTAGCACCTTTGTGCAATAATTAATGAATTAATAAAAGATTCAACACTTTTTTCAGCGTCTCATCAAATTAATCACGAATCCTTGAAGTTTTTGTAACACGGCACACTTTTTGAGTCAACGTTATTAGTTCTGTTCCTGAAAAATTCTGCTTTTATTTGTCTTTCTGATTCTTAGTCGTATTCTTCCCGGAAATAATAGACTATGCAAGCGAGTTGAAATTCAACGGTCAGATGCGGGAATAGTTTATTTAAACTTTTGAAAAATGTTGAAATTTCATTGGTAATTGTTCAATACTTCTAAAATACTCTGTAATCCAGATGAAAATACTATTACAATATGAAACATGGCTCTTGGTATTCAAAAGAATGCAATCAAAAATATCGGTAAGACACTCAGATATCGCCAACGCCCTTTCCCAACATCACACCCAAACAGGCCACATTATCGATTTCCCCAATACAAGAACTATTGCTCTCGTCCGATCTTTCAAATCCCGAATTATCCGTGAAGCTGTAGAAATAGAAAAAGGTCCAAATTGTTTGAACACCAGAGATGACAGTCACAGACTCCCATCAGCATGGAAACCACTTCTCAGTGGTCGCCATGTAACGCCCAATCAGAGTGCATCCCGCACTGATGAGCGTGAGTACCCACCCAACTCCCATATAAATAATGCCACGCGACGATCGGCACGCCAGTTGACTCTTAAGAGAAAGCCGATTGAGTCTTCAGTGTTGACAGGAAGCAATAAGGTTAGTGGAGTAGGCAGGTTGAGACCACGCAATTCGTATTGTTTCCGATTCCTCCTAAATTCGATCGTGGAGTAGGCAGATTGAGGCCACGAGTCTGAATTATTTCCCTTCTAATTCTCCTGAAGATGGCTTCGCAAAAGGAGCCGAAACGTCGAGATTTTTCAAATCTTTTACGCGGTTCATTCCGTGAACCAAGTTTTTCATATAAATATATATATATATATATATATATATATATATATATATATATATATATATATAAATATATATATATATATAAATATATATATATATATACCGTAGAACGAGGCTATTGTAGACTTTTTTTCATTATTTTTAATATTGCAGAAAGAGTAATTAAAAATAATCTATTTCGATATGCTTTTTGGATAGGTTCATATACGACCAAATATTATTCTATAATGAATAGGTCCCCATTCTTACAGGGTGCTGAAAAAAAAATTGTTTCAGGCCTGTCTAAGATAGCCTCGTGGGTCGGGGATATTTTAGAATCATTAAGAATAAAGCATAAATTATAGTTATCATAGTTAAATTGGAAAACATACATTTTTGAATTAAGAATAATAAAAGGTATATAGCATTGTTAATTTAAAGAATGAGGTGATTTTTGAAGACCGGGGATATTTTGGAATGATTATAAAAAAGCCATCCAGAATAGCCCCGATCTTCAAAAAGGACCATAAAAAAATATTGGGGTAGCATAATGTTTATAACTTTTTTGCACAATGATACTAACATAAACACCATTCTTTATATAAAACTTCACTGCTATAACTCTCACCCACGACGCACTAGCACTGAAAGTTTGACAGGCTCAAATATTGGTCGATTTTCCGCCTCACTTTCAATGTCTAACAGACCATTACCACGCTTACGAATACTGAAATCATCAAAAGTCTGAATGAGTAAGGTAATGTACTATACTATTACAGTGTAATTTACGCGGAATTGTGTTTTACCTAAACAGGATTGCCAGATAAAGTTACAGGTTATGAATTCTAAAATATCCCTGCATTTCCAATTTAGCCCCGTTCTATGGTATATATATATATATATATATATATATATATATATATATATATATATATATATATATATATATATATATATATATAATTATATATATATATATATATATATATATATATATATATATATATATATATATATATACTTATATATATATATATTATATTAATATATATATATATATATATATTATGTATATATGTATATATATATATATATATATATATATATATATATATATATATATATATATATATATATATATATATATATATATACTTATATATATATATATATATATATATATATATATATATATATTTATATAAATATATATATATATATATATATATATATATATATATATATATATATATATATATTTATATACCGGATGATTCATTATGAAAGAGACATACCTTAACTGTGAATAGGATTGACTGTGATTCTACAAACACGCTCCTTAATTGGTCTCTCCTCGTTTATAACCGAGATACAGAGTGTTTTACCAAATATTTCAATTTATTTTTTCGCTCATAACTTAGGAACCATGCAGTAGATTTTTTGAAAATTTTGCATAAGTTTCTGTCAAACTATTTCCTCAATATTCACATAAAAGGCAGAAAATCCATGTCTGGCTTAGAAAAGAAAACAAGTTCTTCCACCCTCAGAAAACCATCCTGTATAACTGATTTCTTGAATTTACTTTTTATATCTTGAATATATACAGAAAAGTTGGGTAGACTATTTTACTAATCAAATTTTCAAATTTAAATTACATATTATTATGATAGTTATTTTGATAATTACATTGATTAAGACACATTTTCAATTTTTAATTAGTAAATATTTTGTAAAATCTGAACACTCTAGAACATTCGAACAATTTGCAGCAGATGCTCAAAATGACTACCAGTCTAACTAAAACACATTCTGGGACTTATTTAAAAATTTAAATCTGTCGTAGATATATATATATATATATATATATATATATATATATATATATATATATATATATATATATATATATATATATATATATATATATATATATATATATATATATATATATATATATATATATATATATAAATAGCTTCTAGAGTTTAAGCTCTGATTTTACCAATTATTTATTCATATAAATTTATAGATACCTATGTCTAAATATATGTGTTATCAAAAAACTCTAACAAAATGTGATTGAAATTCGAAAATATGATAAGTGAATTCGTCTGCCCGAAAATACAGTTTTTCGTGTTTTTCTCATATATGGAAACGAATTTCAAGAAATCAGTTATACAAAGTGTTTTTGTGAGGGTTAAAAAATTTGTTACTTTTTTGCAAGCCAGACCTGGATTTTTTGCCCTTTTACTTTGTAGAGATTTTCGAAACATTATGACTGAAACTTGTGCCAAATATAGAAAAAAAAAAAATATATATATATATATATATATATATATATATATATATATATATATATATATATATATATGTATATATATATATATATATATATATATATATATATGTATATATATATATATATATATATATATATATATATATATTTTCATTCAGCAGCATGTCGTCGGGCGATGATAACGTGCGTACAAGTGCTCTTCAAAAATCCGCGATTTCGAGTGTTAAAAATCCCAAAATTTCAATGAATTGTTCACACTGTAATAAAAGAGTTGTGGACTCAACAGCGTCAAAAATGCAGTGAATTTTTTCACCCCTCATGCTTATTGCAAGCAAATTCCAAGAAAACCAGCCTCTGCCAACACATTACAGTGAAGAAATCTGATTTGAATCATGATGAAAATGAAGATAATGAAGATATAAAAGTCGATATAAATGAGGTCAGATATTAACGAATAGAAGTGAGTCTTCTGAAGAATCTTTTAAGCGAAGTAAAGAGTAAAAATTCCATTCTAATGGACAACAAATCATTATTGCTCGAAAAAATCCAAAATTTAGAACAAAAACTTAATGAAAGAAAAGGTAAACATTCCCAAGAAAATCTTCAGCCAGGGGCCTCGGTAGCCAGCGGTGAGCTAGTACCGCCTTGTACCGTTTGTTGACCGAGGATGAGGGTTCGAGTCCCACCTTGCTCTTGGGCGTTGTGTATGTCCTAAATTTAGTGGTTCTAGTTATGAGATTGAGTGTTGGGTAATTGTTTACAAGCCCATTGGCCGTTCGGAATCGGCGTTAAACTGTAGGTCCCTCGAGTTAAAAAAAAATCTTCAGCAAGTGAGAGATAACGTGAATTCTGATAAGGATGTAAGGAAGGTAACTTCCCAGAGAACGGTAAAGTCGGATAAGGATGCGGCAACTGACGATCTTAATATGAAGTGGTCTACGGTGCTGCATAACAATGCGAATGCAGAATCTATCGTTCAATCACGACAGAGTATGCAACTTTTTGTGGATGAAGTGAAAGATGCGACGTTGAAGGCGCGAAACAATATTTCATCGTATGAAAGACCAATGAACAATGAGATAAATAACTCCAGCAAAGGATGCATAGATACCTACAACATAAAAATTGGCAAGTGGTCTCTCGTAAGAAACGCACAAACAAGGAAATCATTTGTGATGGTGCAAATATTGCATCCCAGAATTCCAAAATTAAGGGTGCTTCCAAACGACGTTGGTTGTATGTGGGTAAAATATCAGGAAATGATGTTTCAGAAACTGATGTCAAGAATTATATTGGATCTTTGAGTGAAAAACCCGAAGAAATTGACCACAAAGGGCCAAAACTCAGCTTTCAGTGTTGGCCTCCCTGAAGAAGCCTTTACTGAAGTTTTCAATCCAGCATTTTGGACATAGAGGGAGTTCTTTTACGTGTGTTTAATTTTAGTTGTTTTAGTGTTTTCAGAAAATGAACGAGAACCAGATAATAAAATAGATGTACAAGTCAGTTTTAAAAGTAGTAAACAAACAGCTTTTGAAGTTTCATTATTGTGAAAGTAAATAGTATTATTGTTTATTTCGCTGTTACTATTGAGTTTTTCCTATTTTTACTTGTTTTCATTTCAGTTTTGCATTGCGAGTCATGTTGTGATGTAGAATTAACTTTGAAAACTAAATAAATATTATTATTATTATTATTATATACATATATACATATATATATATATATATATATATATATATATATATATATATATATATATATATATATATATTTATTTATATATATATATATATATATATAACTGAGATTGAATTCTCGCACATCACTTGGTGAAACATCATAAAGAATAAAGTATAAACTTTAAAATAAAAACACTTGGCTTATGTTTCACAATATAAAAACTCTTTAGATACTGTACTTAGCAGTAATAAAAAGTCGACATGTTTCGAGCTATGACCTCATTATCAAGCCTGACAACAGGTGAGTATTGCATCTTGATTTCTAAAACAGACATAAGCAAAGGTGATACCTGAAAATCAATTTGTTCGTTTACAAGGGGTAATCGACTATTATGGGCAGTACCTATTACGATATTTGCGAGAAGGACCAGACGTTTACCCTTGTTACCTGCATGTAACAATTGTGTTTTGTTGAAATCCGGGAAGTGATTGAATTTTATACATTCTTCAGAGAAGCCAGTGTTATTTTTGTTTTGTAAAATTGACTTTTTATGTTCTTCAACACGAATTTTTATATTCCTTCCTGTCTGTCCAATATAGAAAGCAGGACATTCGTCGCAAAATATTTTGTAAATACCACTGTTTTCTCCGATGTTAGATTTTTCTTTATTATTGACCAAGAATGACTTCAAGTTTCTTTTATTTGTACAAATTGTTTTAACGTTATTTTTCGATAGTCTGTTACAAATTTTGCTACTCAAATTAGGCACATAATTTATTGGGAAGTATTTTTGTTCTTCATTAATAGTTTGCGTGGGGTATATTGAATGCAACAGATACTTTCTTCGTTTTTTCCCAATGAGCTTGTCGATAAGACTTTCATTGTAACCGTTATTGATGGCTAATAATTTAATTGTATTAACGTCAGTTTGAAAATTTGTTTCCGATAATGGAATCGTGAACAGCCTATGTATGAACGAATGAAAAGCACTGAGTGCTTTTCATTCCCACGCAAACTATTAATGAAGAACAAAAATACTTCCCAATAAATTATGTGCCTAATTTGAGTAGCAAAATTTGTAACAGACTATCGAAAAATAACGTTAAAACAATTTGTACAAATAAAAGAAACTTGAAGTCATTCTTGGTCAATAATAAAGAAAAATCTAACATCGGAGAAAACAGTGGTATTTACAAAATATTTTGCGACGAATGTCCTGCTTTCTATATTGGACAGACAGGAAGGAATATAAATATTCGTGTTGAAGAACATAAAAAGTCAATTTTACAAAACAAAAATACCACTGGCTTCTCTGAACATTGTATAAAATTCAATCACTTCCTGGAATTCAACAAAACCAAATTGTTACATTCAGGTAACAAGGGTAAACGTCTTGACCTTCTCGAAATTATCGAAATAAGTTCCGCCCATAATAGTCAATTACCCCTTGTAAACGAACAAATTGATTTTCAGGTATCACCTTTGCTTTTGTCTGTTTTATAAATTACGATGCAATACTCTCCTGTAGTCAGTCTTGATAATGAGTTCATAGCTCGAAACATGTCGACTTTTTATTACTGCTAAGTACAGTATCTATAGATTTTTTTATATTGTGAAACATAAGCCAAGTGTTTTTATTTTGAAGTTTATACTTTATTATATATATATATATATATATATATATATATATATATATATATGTTGGTATATCCGACATTAAAAAATTTCCGTCTACTACTGATGTCAAAACCTCTACCGCACTTCACAGTTCACTTTCGTTACAGTAAAGTTGTCTTTTATTTTCGAAAAGTATAAGCCTAATAATAAAACAATCGATAATTATAAAATTGCTGCAAAAATATAACCTTCTATTTTTCTTCATTGCTATAACTGTGACATACTCAGTCCAAAATACCTACTTCTGATTCGATGAAACCACTCACGAATATTTCTCCCAATTATTTCATTTTTCCATAGAAGGGGCAACTTGCATATTTCAATTCTTTCAGAGTGATTTAAATTCTCTCGAAAGATGAAGCAGTTAATATCTACCAATTAAGAGGGTAACTCCAACTCAAATTGATAATTATATCTTGTCATATGTCGCAAAAAAAATGAGATTATCCTGAAATATAATTGGCAAAAAATTGTAAAATGAGAATGTTATCTTGATAATGCAACAGGAAATTCGAGACGAATTCTTATAAAAAGCAAGAAGTAAACGGATCTGAAAAATCATAATAGAGGACTTACTACGTACTTCCTTAGTTGGATGTTTTTCCTTTCATACAAAGTCTGAGATTAATGGGCGTTTACAGTTTCAGATATTAGATCTACAATTTTCATCTGTTTCATTATTTTTATTTTTAAGTATAAGTCGGGATAAATGTGCCACGTGGAATAATTTCCGAGGACTATTTATAGGATGTATCGGTTCTTGCTTTCTTGAATAAATTATGTAGAAAGAATAAATTTATTAGGAATTTCCCCAGTTTGTTGAAATGATTTTATTTCTTTCAGTTTTTATTTAATAATAGTGAATCTTCGTGAAAATATAAACTTCCAATTATAGCGAAAAATTCCCTGTTATCTGAAAATCAACAGAACCACTAATCAGTATAATGACACGTTATTATCAAGTATTTGGTACATTGGGTATAACCTAGAGATGGACATAAATTGGTACGCTTGATCGGAAGATCAGTTGCCTAAAATCCATAAACCAAAAAACCCTTAAATCCATAAACCTACCTTATAGAGTACTTTTCAGAAAGACGCTGTTTATTTTGACAGGACACTGCCTAGAGACTTGGAACTTGTCCAACCCTCTTGTTTATCGATTTGCATTTCTACAACATACCGTTTCAGGTGCATTGATGCTAACTGTGAGTTAGAGAGATGCCTCAAATACAGTCAAATCAATAGCAGCTGAACTTCTATGATGAAATAGGTAATTAGTGCAATTCCATTGAAATATACTGTATTTTATAGTGTCTAGCTCAACAAAGAAATTGAGTAGTTATGTAGGTTAGGTATTTCTGCAGCTGACATTTCGAAAAAAAAAGATATGATACCTTTGTAGATAAAGAAATGTGTTTATTGTACTATAACAACAGCAAACAGATAAGATGTTTATTGATGTTGCTGTCATAATTTCATTTGTTAAAAATAAAATCTGATGCCATTGTATTTCAAATCATTCAAAATACTAGATCCATAAGCTCTAAGAAAAATATAGCCATTCAAGTAGCCTTCCCACAAATGAACCATTCATATTGAAACGTATTAAATAAGTTGCTTATTTTTTATGAGAAAATTAATATTTCTTCTTTGTGAAAATCACTTGCAATAACATCGTTACGCCACTGGTTCAAAATCAAAGTGCTCGCGTATCGCCTGTCACTCGTAAATAGCTTAAACTCAATATAAAGTTACAACACAAATAGAACAGGGCTTGAAATTGCTTTTATTCTGTTACTGGCAAGAGTCATTCCAAACATGCATTATTACGTTTCCCAATATGGCTACGTTATAATCGGGTATCCTTTCTTGTTTTCAATATAAAAACTGTTTGTATTACTGAAAAACAGTAGAATATTTCAAGACGATTTGAGATATAAGTAACAATTGAAGTTGAAGTCAGTAGTAATACTACCTATAAGTACTTCAAAATAATCAGGTTATACATCGATAATTTGTTGCATAATTACAAAGAGTGTCAGTTTGACAGTTTCAATATTATATATATAATTATTCTGTCAAACTGACACTATTTGTAATTATGCAGGAAGTTTGAGATGTATAACCGTATTTATTTTGAAGTACGTATTGTATTTGATACAATTATTTGTTGAGTATATTAAGTAAAAATCTCAGAATCAACTCATTTTTGAAGAGTTATTGATAAACGTCAAAATTTGACGGTCCTGTTAGTTTTCGATTCATAAAGCTTCTCTCCGTATAATCAGGTATTATCGAAATTATACAAGCTAACTCAACTAAATTGATCGTTCTGATTGGTTGAAAATTATACGAAAAAAATAATCTTTGATAATTCATAATTTAATTTTAGGGGTCTTGACTTTTCCATTATATTAATCATTATATATACATACCAGGCTTTCATTTAAAAACTTGCCACCCACGTTATCTGCGTGAAGAGACAGATTTATGAAAATCGCCACCACACGTCAACAAATTCATTGAGGGGGAATAGTTTTTACGTAAAACTGGACTTTGGCCTCAACCGCCTTACCCCCAGAGATACCTCCTCAAAATTTTTCAATGAGATAGGGGGACGACTGATAAATCATTTTAAAGGGATGTTGAATATCTGACAGAACATGACAGTGAGACTGAGAAACCGGTAACCGGTAAATATTACTTGTCCTAAAAAGTGACAATCAAATTATTTTTGGAATTTCATAAGAAGGTAAGCAGGTGTTTTTAGTGATAAAAATGCATTTGTAAACATTGAAATGGGTGATACTCTGCAACAGTGAGGTCAAATTCAAAAAGTAAGATGACAAAATGTAGATATTAAAAATCCCTTCAAAATGAAATAAAAACTGGAATATGCAAATAAAATGTTATATATACATAATGTATTTTAGTTTTAAGTTTTTAAAATAAGCTAGCTTTAAGCCATAGTTTGTGCTGCGTACAGATGTTATACATCTCTGCAGATACAAAAATTTTATTTTTTGTATTGTTACCTTGCAATAACTTGTAATGCAGGTAGCACAAGCAAGCAAATAAATAAATAAATGATGAACGACTCGACCCCTTGTCTCATTTGAAAATTTTGGGGTGGTAGCTGTGGGGTTCAACAAGTTTGACGTTAAAAACAATCACCCTCCATAAATTTGCTGACTTGTTTCGGCGATTTTCACAAATTTGTCTCTTTAATCAAATAACGTGAATGGCAAGTTTTAAATGGAAGCCCGGTATAAATGTTACCGTGAAAGACCGAAATTGTCTACTTTCACCGGTGAATATACACTACCTATTGTTTTGCATCATAGAATAGTTAATCTTTTCTACTGACCTTAGGTTTAACTCTGAGGATACTGCTTACTATCAGTTTTATATTACTTTCATTTTGTTTAATTTTCTTGTAGGTATATTCGTTTTTTTTATCTCTGGCGCTGTCGTTTGATTTATTCCCTATTCAGCTTTATTTTATTTATGTTCTGTTTGCACAGCATTCTTCACAAATTAACAGAAAAGTTATATATGTATGATATATATATATATATATATATATATATATATATATATATATATATATATATATATATATATATATATATATATATATATATATATATATATATATATATATATATATATATATATATATATTTATATATATATATATATATATATATATATATATATATATATATATATATATATATATATCTATATATATATATATATATATATATATTTATATATATATTAATATATTAATATATAATTTTTTATATATATCTATTTATATATATATATATATATATATATTATTATTATATATTTATATATTATATTAGCAGGCAGTGGGAAATAACGGTCAATATTCTCTAGAAGATTCGTTGTATTGGAACGCAAAGATAATTTCTCACGAGAGGAGCCATAAATCACAAAAATAATGTGAAAAACAACTGTATTTCAAGGGACTTTACATTCCATTTTTGAACTGAAAAAATATTAATTTTTTTGTCATCCTCATGTAATATCACGGGAATGTGCCGCTACTTCAACGAGATCATAAAAACAGACGAGTATGACACGCATAACTTAGAAAGAAATCTCAATTGTCAGGTTGAGTTCTCGTTCTCCCCTTTTTCAGTGAAAGGCCTAACGAAGTTAACCCTCCTGTATTTATTGCGAAGTAGTGTCATTTATCACAAGGGAAATTGCAAGCATACGTTGCCTGAACATCTTGTTACATATTGTTGACATAAACATAATATCACCTAAGTGAATAATTTGTAGGTTTTTTTCGAGTACTAGGGCATAAAGGTTCAGTATAATTTACTATATATATATATATATATATATATATATATATATATATATATATTTATATATATATATTTATATATATATATATATATATATATATATATATATATATATATATATATATATATATATATGTATACAGGGTGTCCCACAATTTTTTAGACATGCTATAACTCTAAAACGGCTGAAGATAACTTCATGAAATTTGGTATGCAGCAATTGGACGGATTTTACAATATTGCGAATCCCTCACGACGTCAGCGAAATCATCACCGTAGCTATGACGTCATGTCATTATAAAATATCAAATGTAAAGGGGGTCGTGTGACTGCTCATATTAAAGGTCTTTTTATTCTGAATTCAACCATGTAATACACTTAGTATGTTAAAATTTATTAGTTGTGTATTTTCGAACAAAAGGAGCTTAACAAAATAAATGAAAAGTTTAATAAACAAATTTAATCACATGAAAATCAAGGCAATAATACCATTATTCTACAATTAATTTCAACACAAGCCTCAAACCTGATTTTCATGTGATTAAATTTGTTTATTACATATATATATATATATATATATATATATATATATATATATATATATATATATATATATATATATATATATATATATATATATATATATATATATATATATTATATATTGAAAAACTTGGTTCTCGGGATGAACCGCGTAGAAGATTTGAAAAATCTCGACGTTTCGGCTCCTTTTGCGAAGCCCATCTTCAGGAGAATTACAAGGGAAAATAATTCCGATACGTGGCCTCAATTCTGCCTACTCCACGGATCGAATTAGGAGGAATCGAAATAATACGAATTGCGTGGTCTCAAACTGCCTACTCCACCAATCGTACTGCTTCCTGTCAACTCTGAAGTCTCAACCTGCCTACTCTTCAGAGTCAACTGACGGGCCGATCGTCGCGTGGGCCGTATTTATAGGGAAGGGGGCGGGGTACTCTATTTGACGTAGTTATTTGACGTAGTTATTGACGGTACGTATTGACGTCAATGGGGTATTCACGCACGGTATCAGTGCGGGATGCACTCCGATTGGGTGTGACACGGCGACCACTGAGAAGCGGCTTCCATGCATGCTGTGACTGTCATCTCTGGTGTTCAAACAATTTGGACGTTTTTCTATTTCTACAGCTTCACGAAAATATTCGGGATTTGAATGATCGGACGGGAGCAATAGTTCTTGTATTGGGGAAATCGATAATGTGGCCTGTTTGGGTGTGATGTTGGGAAAGGGCGTTTGGTGATATCTGAAATGTCTTACTGAAAGTGAATGTTTCTTTGGCACGGACCTGAATTCGTCGGTTCGTTTGTCCTATATAAGAACGAGGACAATTGGAACAGGGAATCTCATAAACACGTGATTTTCGTTAGGAATTTTATCCTTGACGGATCTGATTACATGGGAGAGTTTTTGTTGGGTGGTGAATATTGTTTTGATGTTTGTGTTTTTTTTTGAGAGATCTTGCGATCTTTATCTGTTTACTTCCTTTGATGTAAGGAAGGAATAATTTAGGTGTAGATTCTTGGTCAGGTGGATTGGAACGTGGTACAGGTGGGGTGATGTTTGTGTGTTTTGCGTATGTTCTTGTTGATTTGATATGTGTTGTAACCGTTCTGTAATAATATATGTTTTAGAGTCTTGAGTTCTGATTTCACGGTGTTCGTCGTCAGAGAGTCGAATGGAGCGGTAGATTAGAGTATTAACTACAGAGTTAAGTTGAACTAGATACAAGAACTATTGCTCCCGTCCGATCATTCAAATCCCGAATATTTCGTGAAGCTGTAGAAATAGAAAAACGTCCAAATTGTTTGAACACCAGAGATGACAGTCACAGACTCCCATCAGCATGGAAGCCGCTTCTCAGTGGTCGCCGTGTCACCACCCAATCGGAGTGCATTCCCGCACTGATACCGTGCGTGAATACCCCATTGACGTCAATACTACGTCAATAACTACGTTCAATAACTACGTCAATAGAGTATTTCGCCCCCCTTCCCTATAAATACGGCCACGCGACGAATCGGCCGTCAGTTGACTCTGAAGAGTAGGCAGGTTTGAGACTTCAAGAGTTGACAGGAAGCAGTACGGTTGGTGGAGTAGGCAGTTTGAGACCACGCAATCGTATTATTCCGATTCCTCCTAATTCGATCCGTGGAGTAGGACAGATTGAGGCCACGTATCTGAATCTATTTTCCCTTGTAATTCTCCTGAAGATGGCTTTCGCAAAAGGAGCCGAAACGTCGAGATTTTTCAAAATCTTCTACGCGGTTCATCCCGAGAACCAAGTTTTTCAAAATACTTTCGACCGCGGAAATCTTTCTGAACATATATATATATATATAGTATATATATATATATATATATATATATATATATATATATATATATATATATATATATATATATATATATATATATATATATATATATATATATATATATATATATATATATATATATATATATATATATATATATATATATAATTCGCGGTACATATTGACCTCTCCAGCAGCTTTGAATGACCTGAAATTTGGTACCTACATGGGATTGTTTCCGTTGCAGAACAAAAGTATCAAAATTTGGTTAAATTTCTGCAACTGCCACCTTTTTTACGTAGATATTTCTAATTTCCATATAAATATTCCTCCGTGTACATATTTACATCTCCAAGCGGATCATAACACACCCAATTTTTTTTACCTGAGATTGTTTTCGTTGCACAACGAAACTGTCAAAATTTGGTTAAATTTTTCCAGCCGTCGCCATTTTTACGTAGATATTTCTTGTTTTTTCATGGTTTTTGAAATATTGCCGAACTCCAAAGCTTCTGCAGATTTAGTTAGAGGGTTGAAGTTTAGTATATACATTGAGTTTATGTTGACTCAAGATCCTTTCTTGGATTCAACTCATTTTCTCAACGGCGCAGCATTTCGTGGTGACTATTCCATTCAAATTGCATCCTGATCTGTTTCGCTATTAGTACGGTATGCACTTCGCGATTTTTTTTTACGATATAGGGTTGAAATTTGGATTGATTTGATGTTGAAGTGCTTTCTTTCGTTGGTTTCAATATTTTTCCTGAACCACTTCACGAATTGTTTTTTAGTAAAATGAATTATTTTCTATTTTTCATTTCGATTAGCTATAAGCGTAATTTTTCGAAATGTAATTCAAACCGTTAGAATCGTATCTCTACGCGATGTATTTCGCGCGAAAAATACGACTTTAGTGCTGGAGCTTTGCTGCTCACTAGTTTTTCTAGTTTGGAAAGAGTGATGCACCGATACTTTGTGGAAGAATTATAGTTACAATAATGAATAGGACAAACTGTTTCGCATGATTTATATCTGAATTGAGAATACGGATATCCTTATTATTCTCCACTTTTATGTTTCTCAATAGCTTTCAGAATCACTTAAATATTTTATTCAACGAACTGTTGCATACTATATTCTATATTCCTTTTCTGATTCTCCTGGGAAAGAACGTATAATGGTAGTCTGCATCTCCGAGATGCTCTTTTATGATCATTTTAAATTCATAGTGTACGCGGAGCATCCCATTGTTTTCTAGAAAATCCTAATACTTCATCCCTTTGTGACCTCCAATAGCTAAGAGTTTACCAAGCTTACCAACAGATATATATATATATATATATATATATATATATATATATATATATATATATATATATATATATATATATATATATATATATATATATATATATTATATATATATAATCTCTTGATAATTATTAGCAATAACAGGCTGGTTGAATCTTAAAAAACTCGATTTTATTAAAAAGTTGACGTTTCACTACGACATTTATTGATTTGAAAAAATTTGAATAGACAGTCTACTTTGACTTATTAAAATTTTTTTTCCGATGTGGCTGTTCTTTGTTATTTATTACGTGCTATTCAGTCTAATATTAACATTCAAAATTGTTATCATTAGAAGGCAAGGGAAACTACAGAAACCTTTACCCATGTAATGTTCGAAAATAATAATAATAGGGTACTATTCATCTAACAATAAAGAAATTAGTCGCGGGAAAATATTAAAAAAGTAGAGCAGAATTATCGGTATAGAACGCTTATATGGAAGCAGCCGTTGACACGTGTTTCGGACTCTTTGGTCCTCATCAGAACGGCGTAGCCAAGTATTGGATTGAAAATTTGGAGATGAAAATAGTATAACAAACAAAATCCTCCGCTATGGAAGATAATCACACATTTGTGGTTTATTGTTTGAACTCTCCGGTTTGGGAGATTTGGTCAAACTTTGCCACGGAGGCGATTAATTCAATCCGCGAGATCCCAGAAAGAGTAAATTAACAATAACAAAGAAATTAGTTGCGGGAAAACATTAAACAAGTAGAGCAAAAATTATCGGTATAGTTCGTTTATATGAAAGTAGCCGTTTTTATTGAAATTTTTATTTAGAATTTCAAATTTTTTAAATTAAAAAGAGGTACTCACAATATAGAACAATGTTTGAAACTCTCAGCTTAATTTTGGGATCATTGCCATATTTTCAGCTTGCAATATTTAATTATTTTTTCGAATTGTTGTTGCCTGTGATCTATTTTTAATCTCTTGATAATTATTAGCAATAACAGGCTGGTTGAATCTTAAAAAACTCGATTTTATTAAAAAGTTGACGTTTCACTACGACATTTATTGATTTGAAAAAATTTGAGTAGACAGTCTACTTTGACTTATTAAAATTTTTTTTCCGATGTGGCTGTTCTTTGTTATTTATTACGTGCTATTTAGTCTAATATTAACATTCAAAATTGTTATCATTAGAAGGCAAGGGAAACTACAGAAACCTTTACCCATGTAATGTTCGAAAATAATAATAATAGGCTACTATTTATCTAACAATAAAGAAATTAGTCGCGGGAAAATATTAAAAAAGTAGAGCTTGTTTAATATTTTCCCGCAACTAATTTCTTTGTTATTGTTAATTTACTCTTTCTGAGATCTCGCGGATGGAATTAATCGCCTCCGTGGCAAAGTTTGACCAAATCTCCCAAACCGGAGAGTTCAAACAATAAACCACAAATGTGTGATTGTCTTCCATAGCAGAGGATTTTGTTTGTTATACTATTTTCATCTCCAAATTTTCAATCCAATACTTGGCTACGCCGTTCTGATGAGGACCAAAGAGTCCGAAACACGTGTCAACGGCTGCTTCCATATAAGCGTTCTATACCGATAATTCTGCTCTACTTTTTTAATATTTTCCCTGCCAACTAAATTTCTTTATTGTTAGATAAATAGTACCCTATTATTATTATTTTCGAACATTACATGGGTAAAGATTTCTGTAGTTTTCCCTTGCCTTCTAATGATAACAATTTTTGAATGTTAATATTAGACTGAATAGCACGTACAAAATAACAAAGAACAGCCACATCGGAAAAAAAATTTTAATAAGTCAAAAGTAGACTGTCTATTCAAATTTTTTCAAATCAATAAATGTCGTAGTGAAACGTCAAACTTTTTAATAAAAATCGAGTTTTTTAAGATTCAACCAGCCTGATATTGCTAATAATTATCAAGAGATTAAAAATAGATCACAGGCAACAACAATTTGAATAAATATATATATATATATATATTTATATATATATATATATATATATATATATATATAGATATATATATATATATATATATATATATATATATATATATATATATATATATATTTAAAGAACAAAGTTAGTAGGATTTTTGGTTCAGTTAAACAATCTTACGATTATATATATATTTCTATTTTCATTTACGTTTCGGTCTGTTACTTTGACCTTTATCAAAATGATTACATCAATATGTTACTATCACTAAAATAAAAAGAGACTCATAATAACTTATCGTGAATATCAAAACAGGCTTAACTCACCAGAATTAAAAACTTTTCACATAAATCACCGAAATACATCAACAATTTATAAATACTACGCAAAAAAAAAACTTGACAATGATCCACAGTAACAAATTTTAAAAAATTTTCGTCTACATAGACACTTCAGCCTTCGCTTTTAGTTAGAAAGTGAAACACCTGTTATAATTTCAGTTGTTCCTCTCTGTTTATCATTTGCTCAAGATGTTGTTATATATTCTGCTAAGTCTCTTGATATCTGTTTTGTCATTAATGGCATCCGGGGTTTGTTTTATAAAAATCATCTCATGAAACTCACGTTTTCTTTTATGGTATTCTGATTTCAAAATTTTTGTGGAGGAGAAATCAAATTGATGTTTTAATGTTTTTTCAAGGCGGTGATATTCTTCCGATCATATTTATGTCCATTCAGTTTATTTTTCAAATGCTGGCTAGTCTGACCAATATATACACCCGAGCAGTCAAGGCATGGTATCTGATATATGGTGTGCGTTTTACTATTATCTGGTATTCTGCTTTTCAATTTGCTGAAGTTAGATTACAACAAGTTATGTCCCTTATCCCCCACATTTTTATGTCATGTTTTTTTAAAAGCTCTTTCAGGTTTTCCGACAGCCTTGGAATATATGGTATAGGCAGGTATTGATAATTTTCTTGAACTTTATCTACATTAGTGCTTTTGTTATTAATTTGCTGTGTTTGGTGTTTTTTATATCTTTGCTCGAAAATTGCGTTCACTAATTTTTTTGGGTATGAGTTTCGATATAGTACCTGCTTTGACTTATTTATTGCGTCGTGAAGGTAGTTTGGGTTCTAACTAAAAGCGAAGGCTGACGTGTCTATGTAGACGAAAATTTTTTAAAATTTGTTACTGTGGATCATTGTCAAGTTTTTTTTTTTGCGTAGTATTTATAAATTGTTAATGTATTTCTGTGATTTATGTGAAAAGTTTTTAATTCTAGTGAGTTAAGCCTGTTTTGATATTTACGATAAGTTATTATGAGTCTCTTTTTATTTTAGTGATGGTAACATATTGATGTAATCATTTTGATAAAGGTCAAAGAAACAGACCGAAACGTAAATGAAAATAGAAATATATATAATCGTAAGATTGTTTAACTAAACCGAAAATCCTACTAACTTTGTTCTTTAAATATAAATAAAATGGTTCAAGAATATAATGAAAATGAGTATATATATATATATATATATATATATATATATATATATATATATATATATATATATAATATATATATATATATATATAAATATATATATATATATATATATATATATATAATATATATAATATATATATATATATATATATATATATATATATATATATATATATATATATATTATATATATATATATTTTATATATATATATATATATATATATATATAAATATATATATATATATATATATATATATATATTATATATATATATATATATATTATATAATATATATATATATATATATATATATATATATATATACATATACTTATATATATAATATATATATATATATATATATATATATATATATATATATATATATGTACTTATATATATATATATATAATATATGAATATATATATAAATATATATATAAATATATAAATATAAATATATATATATATATATATATATATATATATATATATATATATATATATATATATATATATATATATATATATATATATATATATATATATATATATAAATATAAATTTTTAATTAATGAGGCAATTACTCGATGAAAATCTATTGTTAACATGTTTGAGAAATAACGATTTTCACATATCATAAAACAACAACAGTTTTACCTACAACGCGTTTCGCTGACACTACAGCTTTTTCAGGTGCGAATTTCCAACTCAAAAACTGAAATATCTGAAGCAAGGTTTGCAAAGTACAATTGTAACCTTGGGATATCCATTCTGGGATTCTGAGAAAAAACTACCTTTATTCATTGAAAAGGTTAAGAAGGGTGGAGCGGTTCACATCGAATTGGGTATTAAGTAACTTATAGGAATTTTTATGCCTATTAAGTTTCCATAAGATTTAATTTTGAACCATTTGTTCCGAGATGTAGAATTTCATAATCTGAATTGAATTCATGTTACTCTTTTATTAAATGACAAGCATATATAGAATCTTAGTTATGAATTATGTAACTTCGTCTGTGTTCAGTAATCCTTGTATTTTAATTCCTACGTTTTCGACCTACATATACTTTATCGTAATTTCCGTCTTTAAGCTCCCGATTTACTGAGCAATTTTTGACTTGTTGTTTGTTATGTATTTTCGTAGGCTTTTTCTTGTTCTGAATGACAAATCGAAATCTAAATTAGAGAAATTTGTAATTTCTTGAAAGCTTTGTCGAAATGAGTTAAACTATTATATTCAATATTCCTTCTGGATTGATCAATGGGAATACTTGTGAAATTGCCATTTTATGATTTTGTTTCGTTATTATTCTGTCTAGGCATTATTTTTGGATCATACACATTATTGACTGCTATGTGGTCGATTATATTAAGTTCTTTATAGAAACTTTCTTGAGAAAGTGGTATATTGAAGAGTCGATATACCATACTATAATAAGCTGCTAATTTGAATTGAAAAAGATGATTATACGTATTGTGTATTGTGATGGACTTTATAATTGTACTTTGTAAACCTTGCATTAGATATTTTGCACCTGAAGAGGCTGTAGAGTCAGCGAAACGAGTTGTGCAACTTCTGTTAATTTATTGTATGCTATATAAGCTAAATTGATAGTATATTACATACCGAGCGGGTAAGTAATCTATTACTGAAATGATTTTCCCCGAGGTTTGTATACTATTCTACTAACAATCTATCACATTAATAATCAAGTTCTGATAATTTGATTCAACCATAGATTCGATCTGACAGTTGGGTCATAATTCACAATTTTATTTTTGACAATATTAACGGAAAATGTCCGACTGCGAATTTGAATCCACATCACCAGAACTTCGAGTAGCTGCAGAACTAGCATCCGAAAGCCTAATTCCTGTGAAAAGCAGAGGAAGGTATGTGAATACGTGCGAAAATTATATTAACTGGTGCGTGGCTAAAGGTGCGCTGCACACCTCTGAGACTATGCTCCTTGCCTATTTCGGTGAAGTGAGTAATCAGAATACAGCCAGTACAATATGGTCAAGGTACTCGATGCTACGAAATTACTAAATATTAGGCATAATGTTGACATCAGTAATTATGCCAAATTGCAAGCATACTGGAAAAGGCAGAATGTGGGATACAAAGCTAAAAAGTCAATTGTTCTTTCCGAAGCAAACATCGATAAATTTCTGAAACATGCTCCGATAGAATATCTCCCTCAAAAGATAACATTTTAATTTTTGTAGTGCATATTAAAAATCTTAATGAACAAATTTCTTTCAGGTTGCTTTGATTGTTGGCATTTCCGGAGCTTGCAGGTGTGATGAACTTCTTAAAATTAAAATTAATGATTTGGAAATTTTAGAAAATCGGATTATAATAACGATTCCTATAACCAGAACCTATTCCTCGCGTACATTTGTGATTACAAAACCGGAATGGATGAAAGTAGTGAAACAATACTGTGACATCGACTGTACATCGACTGTACATCGACTGTGAAAGGTTGTTCTTACAAATGAGGTTTGGCAAAGTTACACGACAGCCTTTTGGGCATAATTCTTTCGAAAGTTTTCCCAAAAGAATTGCAACCTTTTTAAAACTAGAAAATGTTAATGGGTTAACAGGACATTGTTTCAGACGTACTTCAGCGACATTATTAGCAAATACAGTTGAAGAGAGTAGGGGTGGAAATCTAGTACCGTGGCTGGAGGTTATGTAGAGAATTCTTTGCATGGATAAGTAAAAATAGCTAAAATGTTGTCTCATGCTGAAAATCCTTGACCGTCAGCATCATCATCGAATTCTGAAACTCATAACTTCAAGCAACAAGTTCTTGCTTTAACGGCCAACAGTAATCATAATTCGAATGTAACTATTAATATTTATAATTCAGAGTAGTTTTTTTTTTATATTAAATGAATATCGAACTAATTCTGATTTATTTTCATGCTAGTAGGTAAAGTGACACAAGCCAGCCAGTAAAGTGACATTTGCTAGCCGGGAAAGTGAGAAGTATGTAATGAAGCGCTTCCCGACTGTTCTGAATTTAGAAAACCATCGATTACCGATCGATTGTGAGCAAAATATTTGTCCAACCACAAATACCATTCAAATTAGAGGCCTCGGTAGACCAGCTGTAAGGTGTACCGCCTTGTTCCGTTTGTAAACCGAGGATTGTGGGTTCGAGTCCCACCTTGCTCTTGGGTGTTGTGTAATTTCGGAATTTAGTGTTTCTATATATTATTAAATTGATGGGTGATGAACATAGTTTACAAGCCTATTGGCCGTTTGGAACCGGCGTTAACCTGTAGGTCCCTCAAAACACCATTCACATTGAGTTAGAGCCAAAATCTATTTATCATTTCACAGTTCAGCGTCGTAGAATTATGATTGGTCTTGATAAATTTCAATTGGCAAATAACCTTCTTTGTTCATACGTATAAAATTCAAATGAGGTCATACACAGATTTATGTGACGTATTTTAAAATACTACGTGAGACTTTCGCTTTGCTGATTTTCATATTTTTACCGTAAACGTATATGTCGTCGTTCAATATACTGACTTCCATCTTCCGTCTTCAATTTAATACATGACAGAATAATAGTCGGTAATCTCGCGCTAGTCAGAAATGAAAAACTCCACCCGGTTCCTGGGAATTGAGCATATCTCGATTCGATGCCCAAAATAGATGCAAACAAGGAGGAAGCAGCTCGAGCAACGTTATCGTAATAATGCAGTGATGTGCTGCTCATTCGGGAATTCTCCTGGTAATTTTGTCTTTGTTATTAAATTATCTGGCAACTTTTCCCTGAAGAAGTTCACTTTATCTGTGTTTTCCACTTGACTTGGCCATCGCCGAAGCGCGGTATTCCCGTTCGAGCTTCAGGTGCAGAATGAGGAGTAGCGCAGTTTCCTTCGAATTGAACACTTTACGAATTCGATTAAATTAATTCATCCTGTAACTTTAATATCAGAAATGTAAATTCTAGATGCATATAAATTATGGCTGAATTTCAGCTCGTTAGGCTGATAGCTTGTTTCGAAAAACAATAGTTCTTAGATAGCTATTTTGTTTCTATGAGTTTATTACGAGACTCAGTAATCATATAGACACAAGAAATACACAAAATCAAATCATGAAAAACATACAAGTTGTCCATGGTCAATTTAATATACTACATAAAAAGAACAAGGCATATTCTTCAATAATTGAAACCATTTCTATTTTTCTTAGATGATCCTAAGTAGATGTTGATGCGTGGAAATTTGCTGGGTTTGGGATCGGGTGAACAAAGGACCAATTTATTTAAAACAGCCGACGTTTCGCAGAATATGTTTGAATCATCAGGGCTACTCCAACAGTCTGGACCCACAGTCATTAGAACTATAATAAAATACAGGAAACATGTAGGTATAGGGGACTTACAATACATGGACATTTCAAAACAGTACAGCACAAGACAAATATGATAAAATAATATACAATGTTGTTCAGAACAACATTGTATATTATTTTAGCAACATTCATCCCTTGGACCAAAGGCCCTCGGGCCGAATGTTACCCGATGGGTGTTAGGATCTAGTAACGCACGTGGTGCATACAAGATTTTATTTTTCAGGAAGAAATTATTTTATTATAATGAAAAATCGATTTTAAAATCGGATCATTGCTCCTTTACTTTCCATTTTTCTTCTGATAGCAGGCATGTCATTTGTTGATATCTTGACGTTTGTGAATATTTTTGTCATCATATTTAGTGAATATCATTGCTGCTTTCTTTGTGTAGTCTTATAGAAATAATGGAATTGAAAATGCATTTACTCAAAAATTTCATAGAAAATTCAGCCATAGCTGCGAATAATTCATTGCCGGAGAAATCCAGAGTCGTATACGACAAGGATTATGAAGTATTTAATCAATGGAAGTTGCTTCAGTTGTCCTCATACAACGAGCAGGCGTTATGATCATAATGCCCGCTCATAACTCCCTAGGGCATAATGAGTCTATTTATAGCAACCCTATCTAAGGTTAAATCAACAAATAATATACAAGTGACAAATATAATAGTTTATATGGCAGAACAACGTTTGCTGGGTCAGCTAGTATTCATATTAATTTTCAATACATCATTCACTCGTAATGTGTGACAATATAATTCAGAAATTAAAAATTCATTCAACTAACTCATTCTTCTCTCATACTAATTTAATTTATCCCGGAAGTACCACTCAGATTATGGAAACGCTGAATTGGCCTGTTTTTTTCAGTGGAGCGACCTCTTCGTCAGAATTACGCATTAGTATAGAACACGCCATTAGACCAGGAGATAATGAAATCGATGATGACGGACATTGGGAAATGCGATCTTTCCTGGCTAAGTAATCAATCAATTAATTACTAACACGTCGTTCTCTCAATTTAGACGAAGTCATAATTAGCTAATATGAATTGTTTGAATTGGAAGGTTGTCGTATTGATATTGATAATCATACTGTACCCTCTATTTGCCAAACAACTTCATGAGTAAATATTGAGGGAGTATTTCAATTTGCAAATTTTCTATACTTATGAAACGAAGGGGCGTAAAATGGGATGGCAAACTATTAATTATTAATCAAGGATTTCTGATTTGAAAATTGAATAGATGAATTGTTTACTATATGATAGTTGATCATTATGACAATATCAAAAAATTCAATTTAGTATGTTTATTATCATTAAAATATTTTATAATTATAAATAATCATAACACAAAAATAAAAACATCATGAATATGAAACATGAACTTGATGCTTTGGAGACTATAATGAAGGTTCGGAAGGATGAAGAGAGTAGAAACGCACATAACATTCAAAGAAGGAAATATGCTCAGAAACTAACAGAACTGAGAAGAAACTCAAATCTACACAAAATACAAAACGCTGAAAAAAAATAGTATTCTGTGGAAAATAATACGAGATGAAAATAAAAAAGCATTCAGAAATTGTAAAACAAATCTTGCACCAAATGAAATCAACAAATACTTTACTGATATAGTAGCAAAAACTCTGGAAAGCTATGGAAGACAACAAGAAAATCCACTTATGCTCTTGCAAAAAACTAGAGAAAGGACAGTTCAATCTATTTACCTCAGTGAATGTACAATTCTAGAGCTCAAAAAAGCCTTAAGTCAGATTAAATCAACACATACAGGGGATATATATGATATGACACCAAGCATACTCAAGCAGATAGTTCATTGCATCGAAATACCACTCTGTGATATCATCACAAAATGCTTGGAGGAAGGCCACCACCCGGATCAACTGAAGAAGGCTAAAATCATACCAGTCCATAAAAAAGGGATACGGATTCACCAGAAAACTACCGACCAATATCAATACTTCCAGTTTTCTCGGAACTGTTCGAAAAGATAACTAAAAACAGACTGATTAGTTTTTTCAGGCATGCAGGAATCCTGAGCAAACAAAAGCATGGATACTTAAAGGGCAGATCGGTGGAAACAGCTATAACGGAGATGTTGAATATGATAAGCAAGGCATTTCATGGAATACAAAAATGCAGCTTGCATACCTGTTATTTTTCCAAAGCCTTCGACACCATAGACCACGACCTACATTTGAAAAAACTAAAATACTATGGCATAAGGGGAAAAGCTCTCAAATTACTGAAACTGACTGGAAGAATGCAGACAACAAGTGTAAGTGGCAAGTTTTCCTCTTGGAAAATAGTGAAGCATGGTGTGCCACAGGGATCAGTGCTGGGACCTATTTTATTTGTACTGTATATAAATGAGTTACCTGCAAATGTTGAATCAGATCAAACTGTCCTTTTTGCAGATGACACTTCTTTCCTGAATGTTGGAAAAAGTGAACAAGAATTACAGGAAAGAGATAAGAAGACGATTGAAGAAGCTCAAATATGATTCAGTTCAAATGAAATGAAGATGAATGCTGACAAAACTCAGCATATGCTTTTCAATACTTTGACAAATGATCATATGAAATTTCTGGGGATCATGATACAGTCCTACCTACAATTTACAAAATATATTGAAGAACTAATTCCAAGATTATCAAGAGCCATATACGCAATCAGAAGAATAAAACAAATTGCAAGAACCAAGGCAGCCGAGATTACTTACTTCAGTTATTTCCATAGCAACCTGAACCTCGCTATACTCACCTGAACAACTGAAAGTAAAAGGATATTTATAAAACAGAAGCAAGCCCTGAGAATCCTATGTAGTGTGAGTAGTAAATATAGTTGTAGAGAATTATTCCACAAAGAAAAAATTCCTACCCTGACATCTATCTTCATATTAAATTGTGTTTTATATATCTATGAAAATAAAGAAATATTACTGGAAAACCTTATCATCGAATTGTAGCTTCACAGCTGAATGTAAACTATCTGGCTATGAAGGTGTTCAACAAACTACCATCTAAACTGAAGGAATTAGATAAAAGGAAACTCAAGGGGGAACTGAAATTTATCCTCTTGAAGAAGGCCTACTACAGAATAGAGGAATATATGGAAGATCATTTTTAGAGCCCTTGGTGTTTATTGTTCGTCTAACCCAATGTGTAACGTTGTTTATGTATTGTTTCTTTTGTTTCGTTTGATGGCATATTGTCTATTATAGTTTACCATGTAGTTTTGACACCCCATGTAAATTTTTGATGGGTTAGAAAAGTTTGTAAAAAAGAATTTTTCAGTACAAACATATACGAGTTGACCACGGTCAATTTGATATACTCCATAAAGTGAACAAGGAATATTTTTCAATAATTTGAAAAAATAATCAAACAACTTTCCAAGGGAGCCAGTTATATGTATTCCTCGACGAGAGTTCTACATTCACTATCCAATAGACCATTTTAGGTCACGTGACTTTGACAGGTCCTCTTTGTTCACTTGGTGGGCAGACAAACTTTATTGTGTCATTACTGTCATTTGATACTCGTTATTGATAGATGCATTCGTTTGTTTTTCTGAGTATAATAGTATTTCAGAGAGAATATTCAACAAATTCTTGAGTTATGTCTCGTAGTGAATATTATTCAACTCTTACCGATGATGTGAAAGTCCGCTACGACAAGAAATTGGAGATAATAGACGATATAGACCCATATTCATTTGGAGAAGTGAGCTGTTCAAGGATCTGGAAGTAATCCCTTCAGTATCTTTGATGGATTTGGTAAATTATAATTATATAATTGACTAAGGATTACCTTAGTCATAGCTTCTACACAGCAGCTTAAAACCTACAAATCTTTATTGGCCTACAAATATTATGAGTCTGGGTATGTCCAAGATGTTTTGGCTCGACAAATGAATGATATTGCCTACATTGTTGTTGGAAAGGTAGGCATAGCAAACAATTTTATTATTTCTTAATGTTATATTTCACTATTATATTTTTTTATCAATAACTTTCTCATTGTTACAGATGAGACTTTCTCAAAAAGCAAGGTTTGGCTAATCCTGTTATTAGATGGGGTTGTTTCCAGTGAACATTGCACATGTATGGCAGGTTTGGGGGAAGTTTGTAGTAATGTGACAGCATTGTTGTTTTGTTTACAAGCTTGTTCAGCTGAAAACGAAAATGAATCTGTTTCCTGCACACAAAGGCTTGCACAGTGGCCTGTCCCTTCTACGAAATCCATTGACTTGATTAAATAATTTAGTTTGTTGTCAAAAATGAATGAATAATTTTACATTAACTGTTTTTAATTTGTCAACAACATTACATATGGTTGAAAATAAGCAATATCTGTTTTTAGATAGCTTTATTATCTCCAAGAAAATATAAAGTGATCATAAATTAGAAGTCACCTTACTCTAAACAATTGATTAAGTATTTCAATCTTTGGCACGCTTATTGTGATAAATCCTGAAAAAAGAATATGTGTTATTTGATCATGAACATAAATAACCACTTACTAATCTTTTTGAATCGTTCATCTGACCTCACTGTACTTCTTTCGTGTCGATTCAGGGACTGTACATCTTTTTTTTTCACCAACTATATAAGTATCCCATGTTTTGAGAGGGTACCCAATCTGGGTTATTCTTATTCTCTAGTAGGGCTGGTTGTCCTAAATATATAAGAGCATTACTTTCATTTAGCTTTTAACATCATTGTTTTGTTGTTCTTTTCGTACCTATTTTTAGGATATTATTTTGAAAAATCAAGAAACCAAACTCAATTATAATCAAAATACTAACCCAATAGGAAATGTCTTGAACAAATTCTAACCCATAAGTCACGTCGTTGTTTTGACAAGGCATTTAAATAGTCTCCACGGTTTTTCAGCGCGGTGGGAATCCTGAAGAATCGAACTTGGTCTCTTTCCGATCTCATTGAACACTTAACAACACAACAAAACATTGGCATTTTAATAATATATTTCAAACTCCATAACGATTTTTACACTGTTAGCATAGACCGAAATGTTTGTCTGCCCACCAAGTGAACATGGCGGATTCGTTTTGACAGTTGTGACGTCATCCTAAAATAATCTATAGTGAATTATAGAAAACGTCAAGTCACCCCAACTCAAAATCTGCATACAGCAGTTTCGATCTTATTAGATCTAATCAGCGCAGCTTATTTGACTCGGAGTGAATTAATAAATTAGTAATTGTTCGCATGTACAAATCGTAGTCGGGACTACTATCTGGATAACAACCCAGATTACACTAAGGATACTAGAAACCAACAATTCACCGCTTAGATCGAAAATGCAGAATCTCTTAGCGAGAATGCATAGTTGCCATAGTTGCAGAGTAGACATTTTCATTTAAAGGAAATATTTGTTCTCGCGACTGGATTCTGCATTATCAATCTAAGCTCTGAACTATTGGTTTCCAATATCCTTGGTGGAGGGCGCTCTGGGTTGTTATCCAGATAGTAGTCACGACCGCGATTTGTATTGGGGAACAATTAAAATTTATTTAATTAACTCCGAGTCAAATAAGCTACACTGATGAGATCTAATAAGATCGAAACAGTTGTATACATATTTTGAATCGGGGTGACTATAATTCACTGTTGGATTGTGAATATAGTATTCTCGTCGAGAAATACATATAACCAGCTCCCTTGGAAAGTAGTTTGATAATATTTTTCAATTATTGAAGAATTTTCCTTGTTTACTTTATGTTGTATCATTATGAATAAATCTAGCGGACCTGTTGCTGACATACATAAACCTTCAGCGCAAATAATGAACTGAATTTTCAGCTAACAGTTATAAAGGATATTTGAAATCCTCCCGAAATCACACTCTAGCAACCCCCTGGATTAATAGAAACCACCAGTTATTCGATGGAGATTCCTCATATCTGCCATAAGTCTTTGAAATTATATTATCTGAAAAAATTCAACGAACTTTTGAATCATTAAATCGACTTAAAAATCATCGCCTTTTAGAATATTTGATAATCCTCGACAACACTCAAGTAGAACTGTATTTTCTGCATTTGTTACGATTTAAGTAACGTCAGTTGACTGCACGCTGAATGCTTGATGGAAAATTGTTCAAAATAAATTTTTCCGGATTTCACTAATTTGCTATAACTACTCGACATATATGTATGTTTCGGGCTATTAAAAAATTATGAATAATTTTTTGAATGATATGAAAATGCAACAATTTATCTATTTTTATTACTGCTTCAATCAGTGGGGTGGGGATATCCTAAGGGCTATATATGGTCACTAGTGGTGGGTTATTTCCTGGACCAATTCGACGTAATCTCTAAAGCATCTAAACGGTCCATTCTGTTTCCACTGTTCAGTCAATATAATATCTCTGTATTATCAAAGCATATAAAATAGTTATTCTTTATGCAATATTCCGAATTCCAGATACATTCATACTTGAGTTGATTGTATTTTTATGTTCATTCAATCTGCTAACGATGTTTCTACCTGTTTGACAGATATAAAATGTATCACAATCAATACATTCCAATGTGTATATACCAGTTTCATTTAAGATTGTTTTTCTCTACTTTTTCCTAATTGTTAAAGAACCCAATTATTTTTAATTCGTATTCATAGTTACATAGGTAATATACAATACAATTAATAATATTACGATATCCAAATCTATTGAGGCAATAATATAAAAGGGGGGCATACAACATAATGAATTGTAATCTATATCTTATTAGCATTCTAATAAGATTTAGATTGGAGGTCATCATATTCTATGTGTTCTATACGATTGTTATTTTTCAGGCGTTCAATATTAATAATAATAGTTATTTTCGTAATCCCATACTATTATTTTGATTTAACGGTATTCAGATGACAATTGAAAAGTCAGTGTTAACGGCCGCCGGCCGTTAAGAAATCACTTGTTCAAATATGTATTTCAAAACATCATTCTGCTTACAATAACAACATTAAAATCTTGGTCCACAGCGAGTTGGCAGAATAAACCTCTGATTTTCAATTCGCATAGGCTAATAATACATCTTCATCAACCACCTTTACATTCTTGCTTTTACGCCACATTTCAAAATTTTCATATTCTTTTTGATATCGCTCTTGAGTTATTTTCGGCAGTTAATCAACACTCGCTGCACTGCACATGATTCTCCCAATATGATTTTGTTCCTCAATCTCATCAATTTCATCCATGGTCGTCGTTAAAGCGAACTTGAGAACACAAAAAACTGACGTTGTTTATAAAACTGTCAAACTGTTCCATGACAACAGAGTGCACGACGTTGGGATTTTGTGAGGTACGGGGTTTTTTCTTTCTTCGGAATCAAAATGTAATCTTTCAACGGGATTACGAAAAATTTTTAACGGCAGATTTCAATGTTGTTATTGTAAGCAGAATGATGTTTTGAAATAAATATTTGAACAAGAGATTTCTTATTGGGCTGCCATTCGTTAAAAAATTTTAACGGCCGTAGGCATGTTAACACTAACTTTTCAATTGTCATCTGAATACCGTTAAATCAAAATAACAGTATGGGATTACAAAAAAAAATAATTTTATTTATACGTTGGCTGAAACAATCATGTACACGTCATAATATTATAAATACAATCTAAAAATACATACATGAATGAAAACATAAATATATCTACAGCTTAGGTTACAAACACCATCAAACAATTATGTGGAAAAAACTCTTGAAATGAATCAAATCCACGACCTCATTTTTGTGAAGTCAATTTGGAGGGACTTCAGACACAAAGCTTGAAGAGAAGCTAAAACGCATGAAGTCTCTACATACAAATTGAGAATTTGAGAAAAAACATTTAAAACTCCGAAATAGTACTTCAACCGAAGTTAAGTATACATTTTAAGCCATTTAACTGAATTGGTAGTAACTAAGATTGAAACAAACAGAAACAAAAGAAGTAGAAAACAAAAACGTCGCTTTCGTCGCTGAATTCATAGAAAACCAACCTTCACGGGTACTTCAATTCACAGCGACAGTGACCAACACATCAAAATAAAAATTCGTTCATACATAGGTTAATTGCAGATTGCATGGTATTATTGGTGGCTGTCGTTATGGAATTATGTGGTGCATTTTTCTTATCACAAAGAAGTAACGATAAACCTTTGAATTATACTAATTTGTGTTGGACTGAATGAACTTATGATCTATTATAAAATGTAGAATCTATCTGTGATGATTAATTGAGAATAATGATGAACAAAAGCAAAACTTGAATGTACTACTTTTATCATCACTAAAATAATTTGAAAAATATTACACTGCGATAGCAATTTCGGTCACTAGACCATCATCGGGCAGATTGAGTTAAGAACTGAATACATAATTATAATATGCGCTTACGGGTGGGAAATAATTATTGCAGGTACCTAAATAGACAAGAGGAGCAGATTTCAAGAAGGGCTAATAGAAATGAATTTCCCAAAATGTTCTTAGAAAAAACATTATTCTTTGAATACTCTAAAAATAGGAGAATATATTAAGTCAATCTGGTCGTTCAGCAAGATATCTGTTGCATTATGATTGAGTTTAAAAACTTCTAATGATTCGAAGTAAGGAAGTTTGACTCCTTTCGGTAATTTGTGCATAATTTGCAAGTTATCTATTTGTGGAAACGGGTGGTAGTTTTCGCGGCAATCATTTGAAAACGTTGAATCCGTTTTATTTTTCAAAAAAGATTGTAGGTGTTCTTCAAATCTTGTCTTGAACGATCGACCAGTCTGACCTATATACACTCCTTTACATACAGGACCAATTAACCTATAAACATCTGAACTTTCTAATTTCGAAGTGATATCTTTGGCATTGAATAAAAATGCTGAGAGTTTTGTCTTAGGTTTGAAAACAATTTTAATATTACATTTAGGTATGACATAAGCAACTTTTTCTGTTAGAGGACCAAAATATGTTGAAGATTTAGTATTTTAGTGATAATAAACGTAGTAAATTCAAGTTTTGTTTTTGTTCATCATGTTAAATTATCACGTAGTAACGACGGATTCCATCAACTATTCAATTGAGAATAAATTTGATTGTTCATTATACCAACTAATACAAAATTTTGTTATAATAGTGTTATAGATTTTCATCAAATATTCAGACATATATAAAAAAGTTCCTTGAAATGTCCACAGAGAACCTGAAGTCATTTTTGATGATACGTTATTTCAACTTATCCACATAACAGTAGGAACATCGTTAGATGACAGAGAAGTTTTTTTCTCCATCTCTCTGTGTCTCATATATTGAAAGACAAGGTTAGGAAAGTGAGGAAAACGACCATTCCAATTTCATTTCGCGCTCCCGTTTGTTTCTTCGAACGACAGGGATTCAGTCGAAAACAATCGCTAGATGTCATCATCTTGGTGCCTGTTTATCTGCTTGACTGCACACTCGCGTCGACTATTTGGAATATTAAACGAAAATAGGAAAACGTACCTACCTACCCTGATATCAGTCTCACTGCTGACTAAGTGCACATTGTCATTTCCAGGGAAATTTTACGGAAATTCCACTTATTCGGTAGTTCTTCAGCAATTATTCTGAAACAACAATTTAAAATTGAAGTAAGTGTTGGGAGAAAATTAATCTCTCTAAAATGAAAAATAAAAGCAAGTTTGAAGAACTGGAAAAAAAAGTACCATTATCAGAATTGTTACATTAGTCTAAAAAAAAGGAAATGCCACGTGTTTCATTCCTCCGTCAAGTTTATGTGAGAGAGGCGGGCTGCTTGAGTAATGAGAATGAAGTCCTTCAGCCAGGTCAGAGGAGATAGTTATGTGTGCAGCTGTATTAAGGATGGATGAAACTAAAGATTAGGGAAGAGAGGGGGTGGGGTTCAGAGGTAGAAAATTACTATAAGCCCAGCATTTACCTTTGTAAGTTCACAAGCAGTAAGGAAAGCTCTGGGAAAAAATCATGAATGAAGAGTAGACCCAGTGACTTCGCGAATGCTAGTCAACAAGCATAAACACTAACTAGTTCGTTTGTAGTCTCCACGAACACTGCACATACCATGTGCATAGCCGGATTAAGCCAGCGCGGCGCCTGTAGCAAATTCGGCCAAGAGGCCCTTGGTTTGCTTTAGGTTCTCAAGTTTATAGTATTAAACTCAGATTAGAGAATAAAACCGAAAATGTGTGTGAGTGACAACCTGGAGCGGTTATACAGGAACATGTATATCTGTGTGTGTTTATACACACACAGATATACAAGTTCCTTTGATGATACCAGTTTTTGAGAGAAACTCCCTTTATTATATTATCTGAAGCATATTTCAACAAAGCTGTCTTAAACTTTGTTCATGAGATTAAAATGAGTAAACATTTTCAGGATCCATTCTTCCCTCAAGTATATGTGTGGAAGTCGGGATGCTTCAGTTATAGGGAGGAACTCCTCCAAGCAGATCCTATGATACACTTATGTACAAGTACATTGAGGATGAGAGAAATTAGATAATTTATGGAAGGAAGGAGGTGAGCTCAAGTCCAAAGAATGAAAATAAACCCTGCAGGTTTTCAAGCAGTGAATTATTTACGCCAGAGGAAACATCTGGGTAGAACACATGACAGACATTCGACTTCGTGATATGAGTCTAGGGTCTCTCCAATTCATAGTAACTCGCAGGATTCCTCGGTTTCAGCACAGTGACCACGAGTTTCTGAACAAAGTTTATGTTCTTAAATTAATAGGTGCTTGAATGACAGTCATATACTGACAATTAATGACTAGACAACAAGGGACCAATGGGGACCAATGAGAAATTAATTAAATGAATAGTTATAGTTTGAACCCCTGCTCAAGTCAATGAAGGTCGATGAAAAATAAATTGATTAAAAAGTCACTTCTTAGCTATTGAATGGAGGAATTATCTGCTATATGATGATATATTGATTCTTATGAAAATAATGACAAATCAAATGTCCATCATAAAAATATATTGTGATTTTTTTCTTATTTGGGGGACATCTTGAGCGTTTACAATATATTGACTATAAAATTGTGATGAATACAGAAAATGCAGATAACTTATAGACATCTTTACTTATCAATTTGAAGATGCGAATTTTTGCTAGATTCACTACTAGATTATAATTTACGAATTTCACAGTCAATGATATGCTGCATTTAAATTCCTGAAATTTCAAAGAAATGGTGGATTCTATTCATGTAGTGAGTTGCTATACTACTTCGATTAATATATGAATTTTATGTTGATTTCATCTAGTATGGAAAAATGTACCTATAAAAAAAGCATTTCACTCACAACAAGTGGCATTAGGAAAAATAGTTTACAATTCAGTTTGCACTCTGAGAGATATTTATATTGAGATTATAAGTGCAGCGCATTTGGGAAAAAGAGTTTAAACCCACAGAGGATCATTTTTTGTTATGAACTCAATCCACGTACCAAATTTCAACTCAACCCAGTCTCTAACTCAATCAGCAGAAGCCATGGAGTGGAGCAAATTTTCAGAAAGTACGGAAAAACAAGAAATATCTACGTTAAAATGGCGGCAGATGGAAAAGTTTACCCAAATTCTGATAGTTTCGCTCTGCCCCAAAAAGAAACCCAGATACTGAATTATAAACATATATATATATATATATATATATATATATATATATATATATATATATATATATATATATATATATATATATATATATATATATATATATATATATATATATATATATATATATATATATATATATATATATATATATATATATATATATATAAATATATATACATATATAATGAATAAAGTACAAACTTTAAAATAAAAACACTTGGCTTATGTTTCACAATATAAAAAATATTTAGTTACTGTATTTAGCAGTAATGAAAAGTCGACATGTTTCGAGTTATGAACTCATTATCAAGACTGACTACAGGAGAGTATTGCATCGTAAATTTATAAAACAGACAAAAGCAAAGGTGATACCTGAAAGTCAATCAAAAAATACATATATATATATATTATATATATATATATATATATATATAAATATATATATATATATATATATATATATATATATATATATATATATATATTATATATATATATATATATATATATATTAAATAACCCGATTTTATTAAAAAGTTGACGTTTCGCCACGACATTCGTGGCTTTATCAAAACTTTTGAAAAAATTGAAATTCTTTGACATTTATTGATTTGAAAAAATTTGAATAGACAAAGACTACTTTGTCTCACTAAAATTTTTTATTTTTCACTTGTATATAATATGTTTATTTCACCTTGGATACGGTTGCTATAAACACACTCATTTTGCCCTAGGCCATTATGCCCGCATTTGCGGGCATAATGAATTCAAAACGCCCGCTTATTGTACAAGGAGAAATGAAGCAAATTTCATTGATTAAATACCTCATAATCCTTGTCGTATACGACTCTGGATTTCTCCGGCAATTAATTATTCACAGCTTTGGCTGCATTTTCTATGATATTCTTGGGTAAATTCATTTTCATTTCCATTATTTTTATAAGACTACACAAAGAAAGCAGCAATGACATTCACTGAATATGATGACAAATATATTCACAAACTTCAAAATATCAACCAATGGCATGCCTACTATGAGAAGGAAAATGGATAGGAGCAATGAAACGATTTTGAAATCGCTTTTTCATCATAATATAATAATTTTTTCGTGAAAAATAAAATCTTGTATGCACCGCGTGCGTTACTAGATCCTTATGCCCATCGGGCAACATTCATCCCTCGGGCCAGAGGCCCTCGGGCCGAATGCTTCCCTCAGGGCATAATGATCTATATAACGCACTTGGTACATAAATAACTATTTCGGCTGTGGCCGTTCTTCGTTATTCATTACGTGCTATTCAGTCCAATATTAACATTCAAAATTGTTATTATTAGATGGTAAGGGAAACCACAGAAACCTTTACCCACGTAATGTTCGAAATAGGTTCAAATTATTTTGATTTTGAAGAGTCAAAGAATAATAATAATAGGGTACTATTTATCTTTTTTTCAAAAATTTCTCATTGCGGCTGTGGCCGTCTTTAGTTATTAATTACGTGCTATTTAGTCCAATATCAACAGACAGGTCCGTTGATATTAGATGGGAAGGGAACCACAGAAACCTCCACCCACGTAATGTACAAAATAGGTTTAAAATATTTAATTGTTGTCTTTAAGAAGACATTACTTGTGATTTTGGAGATCACATGTTCTAAACTATACTTTCTTTCTAGAAAAATTGAAAATTCTAGATTTTTAGATTTTGTCTAAGAAGATGAGTTGTTGTGGTTAGAGTTTGTTTGTTGAATTATTTTGTTTTGATTTATATTGTTTCTTAGAAAAATTAAAGAATTAAATCTGCGTATATTGAACTCAAATGTTTGATATCTGTTCTATCATTTACGACTTCATTTGAATTTTTTTGAATATACATATAGATATATATATATATATATATATATATATATATATATATATATATATATATATATATATATATATATATATATATATATATATATATATATATATATATATATATATATATATATATATATATATATATATATATATATATTTTTTATATATATATATATATATATATATATATATATATATATATATATATTATATATATATATATATATATATATATTTGTTTCGCCAATACACAGTGGCTTCTTCACTGTGTATTGGCGAACCAATTATCATGTCAACAAAATATAATACATAATGAAAACAATGAATTGCAAGATACATTTATATCAAAAAAAATATTTGTTTGGACACCTTGTCATGTACATAATTGAAACAAGATATCTTCCTTATCAGTCAAATGGATTTCGCTTTGAAAAAAGTCGTTTATTGAGATCATAACGAAGAAATATGAATACCAGCCATTTTTTGAAAAAAAGAGCCGTTTTGAGAAAAACTAGTATACTCAACCATAAGGAATACTTAATGACATTTGTAGAGCCTTTGCTGGCGCTTCTGATAGATCGATAATATACAGGATGTTGCTTTTAAAATAAGGAAGATTCTGCAAATTTTCATTTACAATATATGGCAAGCGATTTTTCATACCCTGTATATCGCAGGTCGATTTCAGATATATCTTTTGAGAGAGATAGCAATGTAAAATATTTAAAAAAAATTGATTTCAATTGGACTTGGCATAACTTTATAATTTATTCTGAGTGACCAATATTGGAAAAAAAACCAAAAATGCCAGAATTCTCGAAAACCGTCAACATTTTCGAAATGAAGATTTTTATAAAGTATCTTTTATTTTCTATGTAGAAACCGAAAAAGCGATAAAAAAATATAGGTTGGTATCCGCCCAGAAAAATTTGAACACTCTGTGTGACCGACAATATGTTAAAGAGATATAGATTCCTATCTGTTTCCTAAATACAGATATGGAACACCGAGGCACTGTTGCAGGACCCTGTATATATATATATATATATATATATATATATATATATATATATATATATATATATATATATATATATATAATATATATATATATATATATATATTATATATATATATATATATATATATATATATATATATATATATATATATTATATATATATATATATATATATATATATATATATATATATTATATATATATATATATATATTATATATATTATATATATATATATATATATATATATATATATATATATATATATATTATATATATTATATATATATATATATATTATATATATATATATATATATATATATATATATATATATATATATATATATACTCCTAAAAAAGGCGAGAGGTGTCGTGGGACACTTGGTTAAAATGAAGTTCGATTTGCTGTATATTATATATCAAATAGCAGGCATAGTGAAATAAATTAAGAACGTCTGAGAAAATCTAAACGAAGAAACGTTAGAGAGTCATTAAGTGAAAATAAAATTGATGAAGGAATGGTGATAAAATTGTAACTAATTCATAAAAAACGCAATGTTGTCCTAAAAGCTCCACGATAAAATTCCAAATAAGTATCCAAACCTACAAGAAGCGACAAAAGAGATAATCATACCTCCGCAATTAAGCTCAGTTTACTGGGTTAACTGAAAGAGCGAAAACTTTCCTGGAGAGTATATTAATCTATATAAACAAAGCAATTTTTTCAAATGATTGTGACAGTTTTAAAAAGCATTTAACTAAATGCACTTTTCTCGTACTTATGGCGAGCCGTAATTCTTTATAAAAGAGTGATAAATGTTATTTTCGAGAAACCAATTTTTCATTCTACCTCGTCTTCAGACAACCAATTTCTTGAGGAGTATTTCCCCACTCAGTGAGAGACTCGTTTTGTCGTCTAATTGATTTGGTAGCATCGTGTTTTCTCTTTCTTTTCAAGCATGTCCACTTTACCGATGAGCGATGTACAAAGGGTTTGAATCCGATCTTCTTCAGTTTGTTCAAATTTAAAATTAGGGTGTTGAAGTAGGATCACTCGTGGGATCCGTAATATCAACTTGTATATTTAGAGAGATAAGATGAAGGGTTTAATGATTATTTATTTGAAATAATAGGTTTAGTTGTATGTATCCACTAAGGAAAAAAAGATTTCGTCAATTTTATTTAACGGATGTTGAAATAGATAAAAATTAAAAGAACATATTTCAAACACTTACTTTCGGATAAAACATTCTTCATATTATGTGTCTAATAATAGGATATTTCGTTCCTAAAAATGAACCCAAATGAAATACTTTATGGTTAATACTTCTTTAAGAATTTTTGGATACACAGTCAAATCAGAGTTGTATCAGATGTCAGTGATACCGAAAATTATTTGATCCATATATTTTATAGGATTTAGGGTGAATTCTCAGAAAGTAGTCACAAACCATTTGTATTACAGATAGAACTTTTGAAAAGAGGCTGACCACAGAAACAGCTGTAGAATTATTAATATCAAAAAATGTTTATTTTCTAATTATCGCAGCTATTATTTATTCAGTGTTTTCTCACCTGGATATGATTGGAATTAACAATAGGTTACTGTTATCTGCCTAGAAAGTTGTAACCACTCTCTCTTCTCATATGCCCGAGCTAGCTGAGAGATAGGTTATATATAGGTTCTAGTCAGTTTTCAGAAATAACAACAAAATATAAAATTAAGGAATTTACTACTTTCTTATCATTTACAAAAAGACTTATCTGATCATTTATTTAATCTTCTATCGACGTTTTGATATAATCTAGGTGGATTGCACTCTGTTGATTGCCTAGTTCCCAAGCTTGGAAGTTTTCGTCCCTGGTTGTTTTGTGGTTCTAGCCGAGGTTATATTGTAGCTTCAGTTAACTTTTCTTTATGGTTCTAGCCAACGTGGTTTTCAGCTCCAGTCAAGGTTTCTTTAGCTCCAGCTAAGATGACTAAAATAATTCGGGGCAAATCAACATACTATCACAAACTTAAAATCTTCCAAAAGTCTCTGTAGGGTATCGATAGCCAATTCAAATTAACGTTTATATTGATTTCAAGCAAAGATGATAAGAAAGACAGTATATGTTCCAACATTAAACTGAACATAAGATATGACCACGTGAAATTTGCCATCGTTAGCCTACAAAAATCTTGTGTCAAATTGAGAGAGTGAGTAAAATGAGCAAATAAATTAAAACATTTTAAATTAGGAAATGTAGGATGATTATTTCAATATTGAAAGATAAATAATTTAATATAGATAAATCAAAAAATGTGAAATGGCGGAATATGAAAAAAAATGAACTCAGATTTTCAAGATAATGCATTTATACGAAACAATTAGATTTCTTCTCATAACTTTCCGTCTATCAGACGCCACAGATACTTAATAATTTTAATATACTGAATATTCGTTCAATAGATATTGAAAATAATTTTACACTTAACGATGTTACTTCTTCAATAGTTATTTGCCAAGAGAGGAAGAAGTTTCACGAGCAAATTCGACGCTATCTCGATATTCTCGCCGTACGCAAGTCATTCCCAACAGGGCAAGTCTATTATTCATAGGTGAAACAAAAGTAAGGTAGTATTTTATAGCGTGAATCACGGTATTTCAATGTAGAATTAAGTGGTGGCGGTTAAGCGGAGAATTTACACGTTACAAAGTAAACCCGTTTTGAAGAGGTTTTATCAGGATACATGTATTTGGCTTACACCCAGATTCAATTAACTTTCGATTATTGAGGTAATCATGCTATTATTGTTGAATGATAGCCCTGCGGTCTTCATAACGCAGTAGGTACTGCTGTATTTAAAACGAGCACAAGAAGGGAATTGGTTAAGCAACTTAGAGATGGGTCAACTCGGAAAAAATACTACTCCAGTTAACTCGAGTTGGAATTGACGTTACTTCAGTGTTACTCGAGTTAGCAGAGCGAATTCAAGTAAATGATTCATTACTTATTTGTTAATTCGTTATATACTTGTTCCCTCATTCAACTGTATATTGATACAGTTATCATTACGTGAACAATTAGGCTAGTCAAAATAGGTGGTTGAGGTAGAAAAAATTAGTAACAAAGTAATCTCTACGGAAATGAGTACTCAATAGGGTTTATATTAACCCCTCAGAAGTCGCTCTTTGTCGCGTTGGTGGAACTTGGAAAAAATGGCCGCCATCTTGGATTTTTTTGATTTTTTTGTACATCTCGTGAAGTACGCATTTTATCACAAAAATTAAAGAGATCATGTTTATGGAGAATCAAAAACTACCTATAAAGGCGATATTTTCAAGACGATAGGCAAAAAATCAAAAAAGTTATTGAAGTTTATATGAATTGGCAATATGGGGCTTTTTGAAATTTGGTTTATCTGGAATAGTATGCATTTTATGAAAAAAGCTCAAGAACTTTTTTTGTGCAGAATAAAAAACTACATTGCACAAGAGAAAAATGTAATAAGATAAATCTAAGTATTTGTTGTAGGGGTAGAAAAATAAATATAATAAGAACAACTTAATTTCACTTTATAAATCGTCTTCTTCGTCATCATGCACTATGGCGTTATTACAGCTTACACCGTAGCACTGATCACATTTTGCTGAGCACTTTCGTCTATTTTTTCTACAGGAACAACTTTTCAGGCAACTGCTTTCTTTGCAATTGCAAAAAATTAATTTCAACAAATCCGATGGTGCCGAATCTTGTGTTGTGGTAATCGGTACTAGATCTCCATTTTCGTCAGTTTTCCAACCATATTTGAGGGGGTCAAGGGAGTTTCCCAGCCATTCTTGAATCTAGAAATATATACAATGTAAGTATAATAAGAAATGTATCCTATACTTTAAAAAATTTCACCTGAAAATATGTCCTAAGAATGTGCTGTTTGGCAGATTCTTCAGTTGGTGGCACCGAGGCTAAACATAATTCTTCTACATTATTTCCTTTTATGTGATATATAAGTAAATAAGTCATTTTCTTCCAGATATTCGCAGGATTTCAATAAAATTCTTTTTTATTCTGGCTATTTCTCAAAAAGAGATCTTGTGGTGTGTAACTGTGCAATTGAATCGAGACTGCTACATTCTGTTTAGATCTGAACTTCTGTAAGTTATCCTTAGTTGATATGTTTTCCAGATTATAACCATCAAAAACGACCACAGAGTTTTTTTGATATGTATGGACAATACAATTTACATACTGCAAGAATATTTCATTGTGCGTTGCTGGTCTTTTCCATTTCACCTTATGCAGAAGAAATCCGCCATTTATGACATAATATGCCTCGTTATTTATGGAATGATCTGAAGGATTGTGAAAGCTGTCAATTTCTTTCAGAAGTTGAGATTTTACTCTCTTTCTTAGGTTGCCGTCTTTAAAAAGTGCCAATGGATGTGGTGAAAGTTCGAAGTTGAAACAATGTTTAATTTCTTCGGGTGTTTTACTCGAGCAAATAATTTTATTAAATAGCTGCATGCGATTTATATTTACGTACTTTTGACAAATTTTGATTTTGTTGCTCATTTGTGCAAAGTTTTTAATATTTTCTGACCTTTGACATTTTATTTCGGTAAATTTTTCACCAATATTTTTATTTAAGATGTTTGCGCCAATATCACATGCTTGATCACAATTTACAGATAAAGATGCAATAACCAGATGAAAGAGACATGAATTCAGTACACTTAAAAGGATCATGATCATCTAACCAAGTAACAAACTTCCCAAAATCGGTCTTGTCGCGTTGGAGACGAGACTCAATTCAACATGTTGATTGGATGATGATGATCTTAGGCCAGTAAAGTCCTCTAAAGCATTACCAAATATTAACCAAATTTCAAAAAAACCCATATTGCTAAATTATTTAAATGTCAATAACTTTTATGTTCTTTGATCAATAGACTTTTTTTCATTATATGTAACTTTTGATTCTCTATAAAAAAAGTATTTCAATTTTTTTGATATAATGCATACTTTACGAAATACTTAATAAATTCCAAAAAAATTAAGATGGCGGCCATTTTCTTCGAAGTTGCGATTTTTGAGGGATTAATGAGGACCCCATTGACTACTCATTACCGCTGAGATCACTTTGTTATTAATTTTTTCTACCTCACCTGTATGAACCTGCCTAGATTGACCAGCCTAAATACCCTCTTTTTAATTTGCCTCTTTGTGATATTCAATAATATGGTCCTAGTTTCCATATATTTGAATGAATATGTACACTGTTCACACTTCACAAGTCTATTCTGAACTATTACACTCTAGTTTACTAATTTTCAGGCCTAGTTCCATTCGCCTAATGTCTGTCCCAAGAGGGAAGAATTTTCCACATACATTTTAATGAGTTTAACCTCATTTTTTTAAATCTATCAATTCCTATGAATAAACTAGAAACTTGAAGCAGATGAGACAAAAATATATTACCTATATAAAAATCTAGATGTATCAACATCTTCTTAAACAAAAATTCTATTAGAAAAAAAAATAAAGCGAATATGTCGGCATACGCTGGTAATTAACCTATGAACACTTCTTGTATTATTGAATTTAAACGTTTTCTTACTTCTGATTTGGAAATACATCCGAATGCATCAGAATGAACGAACAATACGGGAATAATTCAATAAGTATCGACTTCACATAACCTCAAACATATTTGTACTAGGAACTAATATGCTATTTCGAGGCTTGTTCACGAATACCCTGTTTATTTTATTGTCCCTGATACGACGTCATTGATGTAAATGAACAGCGTAATAACCGGCGGAACAGATGTTATCAGTGTAACATGTATTAGGGGTCAGTTCAATTGAATAGGGGGCGCACTATCTCACAGTATATCAATTCCGGTGCAACCGGATGAGGGTAATGCAGCAGTCCCTGGATCGAGCTAATAATGCAGCTCACTTTCCGTAGGTGGAACGTAAGAGACTCGAATAATAGACATCGGATTCCAACACGATCTGAGGGAATAAACGGGGAAGATGTTGAAATATTAGACGAGGAGTCTAGGAATAGGCGTGACGAAAGATTTTGAAATACTCTTCCGTAATGTACACATTTACTATTTACGAAAAAAACATTTATTTCGGTAATAAACTTAAGCTCAACGAAGTTTGAAGTCATTTTTCTAATATTTTTTAAATAGTGAGCGAAAAGAGCTCGCTGGTGTCATGGCGTTGGTCTGACGTCACCCTTAGGTAGACATGTCATTGTGTCTATGCGTAGCGAAGAAAGTAAACAAAACATCAAATCAATTCGTGTGTTAAAAATGAATTCCAAAAATTATTAGTGCTGTGCAGTGCCGCAGTGTGAAAACACATCAACACGAACACCCAACAAAGTATTTGTACATGTTCCAAACAAGAAAATAATGAGACATAAGTGATTGAAGCTCGCACGTCGAAACCCGAAGGATATATATATATATATATATATATATATATATATATATATATATATATATATATATATATATATATATATATATATATATATATATATATATATATATAAATCAGGGGCGACTAGTCAAAGGAGGCTAAGCCTCCTCAAAAATATTCCGTGTATCACTAATATATATATAATATATTGAATAGTCAGCATTCAGCATATTCATATTGATCAAAATCATATTATTTCATGCACCTACCTTCCTTTCAACCTACATTATATATTTTAATTTATTAATTAAGATAGAAGGTATTTACATTTACTGCATTTTATTCATTTCAAGATGTGTGGTATCTCTGCGTAAAGCTTAGTATCGTATATTCTCTACGTCCATTATGCCTGCCACAGAAAAGCAAACGATGGTGCAAATACTCGGATGAATTAGATGAATACTTTATTGCAATAGTAAAGCAAAACACATGTAAATGGCACACGGCTAGGAACCCCAGTCTCATATAATGTCGACCAATCACAACTATCGAATTTCGCGTAACATCGAGTCAATTTCGTTGGAAATCGTAATGTGTCGTAATTCGCTAATGGCCGGCAGAAAGAGCTCGCGTATTGTGTTAAAATGAGTTTCATTACTGAAATTAAATTTCCAAAAATTTCAATGGTGACTTAGTGGAATATTTGTTATCCTATAACTTTAGTGCTTCTAAGTTATGAGGATGAAGTTTTGATATAAAAACAGTGAGACCTACCCCTGAATTGAAGAATTTGGTGCAGCGAAACAGAAAAACAAAACCGCGGTTTCAATACAAAGAATTACGAGAGGCATCCTTGCTAACCGGATCACAGGTAAAAAATAAAATTATTTTGTGGCAGTGTTTAACTTTTTACTAGTGAAAATGTCTCTGTTTGGGGCCGCTTAGGATTGACGATTTAAAAAATTTTATCACGTTCTTTGGAAAGGCACGAAAAAATCCAGGAACATGTCGTGTCCCGGATCAAATTAAAATGTTTGGAAAAAAAACATTATTAATGTTATTGATACAGCACGTGTTCAAGAGTTAGAAAAATACAACGAAAAAGTTAAGAAAACAGAGAAATATTGGAGAAAACTGGTCGACATTATATTATTTTTATGTCGCCAAGATATAGCGATTAGGGGACAAGATCAAACAGACGAATCTTAGCAATAAGGGAAATTTTAAGGAACTCCTTGATCTATTTTGCAAATATGACGAAAAGCTGTAATAATTTCATTAACAACGCTACAGTTTTTCTCCGGAACCTCAAAAACAACTCCAAAACGAAATTTTAAACTCTGCTTCCTATGTTTTTGGAACTTTTATCGAAAATGAACTTAAAAATGTTAATTTTTTTTCCCTGGCAAGTAGATGAGACAACTGACATTAGCTGTAAATCGCAGTTGTCGATAATATGCAGGTTCGTAAAAGATGGAACATTATTTGAAGAAGATTTTTAGGTTTTCATGATGCCAGTTTCTGGAAGGTCTGCCACCGATTTATTCGATTTTTTAAATGAGAAATTCTCGAAGTTCAACAAAAATTAAATCTGTTGCTCCTCAAGCTATTTTTACACATTGTTATGCACATAGCCGGAATTTGGTTTTAAGTAACGATTAGATTTCTAGTAGGCAAGTAAGAATTTATTTTTTCAAACTTATCTGCATTTTCAACATTTTTTTCAAAACAACAACGCGCACAAAATTTCTAGATGCAATAGTAGGTAACAGAATTCCAAGTAACGCACCAACTAGGTGGAATTTTACTTCAAGAGCTATCTTTACTTTACACAATAATAAGGATAAAATTTTAGAGGCTCTTCATTCTATAGTTGAAAGTGAGGAATTTTTTCACCGATAAAAGTAACTTTAAATACCGCACGTGCATTAATATCTTACTTACAAGATAAGGAATTTATATATTTTTTAAACATCTTTAGATTAATTTTTGAACAAACCGAAATAGTTTTTTTCAAATCTTACAGCACAAGTTTTCAGATGTGATTTAACTGACGAAATCGGCTCAAGTTTTTTTGGAGAAAATTTCAGAATTTCGTGGCAGAAGTTTATTTCAAAAAACTATTTTCTGTATTTCAAACGACTGATGATACGACTCAATTTTGCCAAAACGAAAGAAATTCAGTTTCGCAGATATGGAGCTTCACTATAAGCAAATATTTTATGAAATTTTGGATTACTATTAGGGGTCAAATAAGAAATAAGGTTCTCTGATTTGAAAGAACTGCATTTCTTTGAATTACTCAATAAAAATTTGTTTACCGGAGTTTCGGCTAATTTTCCAGATAACCTTTTGGAAAATTTATGTCAAAAATACACTTTTTTTGATAAGGTGGCCCTAAAGAGTGAACTGTGTGTTGTTTATAACGACAATGAAATTTTAAATACCTTTTTGATAATGATTTCAATCGAGATTTACCCCAAGTTTATGAACTCTTATGTCTAATTGTTTCTATCCCGGTGACATCGGCTTCCGTAGAGCGCTCGTTTTCCACTCCTGAGCCAGGATCGTTTGAAAAATATTAGTTTGTTGTCTATTGAAAAGGAATTGGTAAAACTTTTGGCGAAAGACAAAAATGTTATGAGGATATTATAGATCATTTTGCTAACGTTAAATATCGCAGAATCCCACTAATCTTCAAAAATATATAACTTTTTATTTGCTGTCCCACACATATTTTGCACATTTTATTTTTCACAGGTTTTGTTTGTGGTACTAGATACTTTATTACTTAGTATTATACCAAATAATTCGTTGTTCCTTGTAAAAATCTTAAAAGAATTTATTGTTTGTTTGATTTTATGTAAACATTATTTTTTATTTAAGGCTTCTGCCTTGGCATTGGCATCTATGCAGGAATTATAAAAAATAGATGTCTATGCCAAAGAATTTATTTAAATTTTTTTTTAGGTCTAAATGTATATTTTATTATTTTATTTTATTTTTCTTCTATGACAAGAATTTTATTTTAATCTATTTTTGGGAGGGTCCTATTTTATTTTTGGCAAGAAAAAACTCTCACCTCCCCGTTGGTTCTTGCTGGGCAACAATTGATTAATTCCTCGAATAAGTAACAAATTCGTTAAGTAGGTAGGTAGGTACCTATTTTGTGATAGAAAAAAAATATGATGAATAGATGAATTGATTAATTGGCTGAGAAGAGTTTTTGTGAATATTGTAAATAGGAGTTGTAGGTCTCAAGGTATACACTCGAAAGTGAAAAAAAAAGTTTCCAAACAAATTAATAGCTTGAGGTGCTTGTTTTACTTTGATTCTAAATTATAAGGCGGTTGACCTTGAAATCCTGAAAATGTTCGCCTATGGTGTATTTTTTAACACCTCTTGTAGCCTCCTCAAACCAAAACCTCACGAGCCGCCACTGATATATATATATATATATATATATATATATATATATATATATATATATATATATATATATATATATATATATATATTTATATATTTATATATATATATATATATATATATATATATATATATATATATATATATATATATATATATATATATATATATATATATATATATATATATATATATATATATATATATATATATATATATATATATATATATATGTATATATTTGCTCTGGGCAAATCTTGCACTTTACTGTACAAATTATTCTTTTTCATTTCAGTTGCACATAACTGATTGCATCATCCCCATATGATGGTCGTGAAGACCAAAAATAATTGAAATTAATTAGAACAAATACATACACATTGACTTGGTGATTTATCGGATTTTAGATGTTCACTATGAGGAAAAATACTACTAATACTAGTAGGTGTTTATTAGTTACAGAAATATAGTCGTTTTGTCGGGTCTTAACATGGTAGGTATCAACAAAATAGTAACTTACAAGCTGGGAGGGAGCTAACCCCAAAAACAATGACAAGTTTATTGCAAAAATAACCAATGATAGTAAAATAAACTCGCATTAGTTCATTGTGTGTAATTGGTTGTATCTAGGGTAAAGATAAATACAAAATTCACTTACAAGGAAGTTCTCACGTTTCTAAACTCAGACGAGCAAAATTCTTCATTTGTTGCGAGAAAATCGCAAAATCAGTAGTATTCACAAAAACAAAACACAGTGAATGAGAGTATTGACAGCGTAGTTTACCTAAGCGTGACGTCATGCGCTGTGATTGGTGTTTCAGTTAAAATGGCCCATTTCAGTATTTTAATGTTTTATTTTATGGAAAACCTTAAGAATTTATAATATGGATTTTTCCCTAAAACCATTAAATCGACTATTTCTTGATACTGTCGTCATGCCTATTATCCAATTATGTCTACAATGCGCTTACATATAATTACTTTGTGTATTTGTAAAATGTAATTCAGATTATTCAGTGTCATTAAGTCGAGTTCCGTGTTGCCGAAACCACTTTCACCAACAAAATTATGAAACATTCTGAAGTCGCAGTTAACGTGGGTTCTTTGAGTATTTTCCATGAAGCCTCTTTATAAGGAAATATAAAGGGGAACTGTAAAGAAAGATATTACGCTTTTAGCTTGACAACGCTTTTACCGTGACAACTACTATTCCTACAACAGAAAAATTTATGTATTTCAAAACTGAAAGATGCACATTAAAAGATAAACTGCGTTCCATTAGTTCCATGATTATTTTTCACAAACTAGAGGGTAGCTTAATTTTTTTTTAATAAGTTCATCCTTCAGAAAAAATACGACTTGCTACTGCCGCTTCCTTGTCTTGAAGAAGAAAATGTTATTTTATTATTTGGGGTACAATCAAATTAAAGGAATCATTTTTTCATAACAAGTTTGAATTCCCATTTATTCCAACATGAACCGTTAGCTGCAGAACAAAACACTGAAAACACTTTGAAAAATAGAAAGACCGCTTGTTCACGTCACATTCCAATAAGGTGAGTTTTTCAGAACGACAAAAAGAACATTTTAACATACATTCTCTTCAATCAAAAGCACGAAATACGTCATGTAACAATCTCGGTCCATTGTTCGAGAGAAAAATGACTATCGTGGAAAATGTGAGGGCTTAACAAGTTTACTGGACTGGTGGTTTTTCCATTTCGCTACCACGCATGGGAATAATCACCCTCATACATTCACTAAATAAATCGCTTAAAAAAACAGCTACACAATAACATATTACCGGATTACATTGGAATTATATGATGCAACTCTTTGACAAATAGTCATATAGAGTATTTTTGAAATCAATTTTTTCAAATTAACTTTTCTTACATACTTCTATAGGTCAAAGTGCAATATTTTCTACTTTTTATAGTAATAATAACATTTCAATTTAATTTTCAATTTAAAGTTGCATAATTGATGATTTACATGAGGTATCGCTATAAAGTTTTCCGAGGAAGAAATCATTAGATTTTGTGAACTGTATCGTGAATTTGGGTGTTTGTAAAACATATCGTCCCCTGATTATAAAATCAAGAGTAGGCTACACATTCTTCAAACACTCTTTGACAATACTTTTCCGATGATTACTCAACGACATTTGAAAAAGTACTATCCCACACGTTCAGTCACTCTGTCATTTTACTCGCTCAATGTAAACCCTAAAATTTATTTTATTTACAACTATATATGTAATGTCATCATAACTGACGTTTAAAAAGTCTGAAACTGACATATTACCTACTTTCACTTCCCACCTACGGGTGGGAAATTTTCCACCGTGGGTGGGAAATTTTCCACCGTGAGAGGATTTTTTTTCTGTTTATTTTGAGAGGAGATGTCTTTTTTTAAGTTTTTTAAAATAAAAAGCTCATTTACCTATTTGATTTTACTGAGACTTATAAGCACACTTGACAACATTAGCATTTCTTAAGTTCTTTAGGATTAGTAAACACAAATTAACAAGAACTGAACTTTTCAAACAAAGGATTAATAATTCTGTATGTACATATATTTAGGGATTATTGACATTATTGAAATTGATCGTTATGGTCGAACTATTGTGAGATGCTACAGAAACCATTAACCCATGCGTAATTTCTTGAAAAGTTCAGTTCTTGTGTACAGATGATGAACTCTTCATGGTGACTGATAAAGGATTGGAAGAAGTAGTTTCGCCAGAGAGCAGATTAGCAGTCTTCCTTTGATTGGAGAACGAAGTATCTACATAGCCTTCCGCCACGGTACTCGATTTTTCATCCTCCCAATCTCTTTAATTGTAGAACATCTCCTCCATTGTTTGTGAATAAGTTGCTGCTGTACGCCGAAAACAATGCCGGTATATTCGCCGACGCTATTTAGTTTCAAAAACGATGCTATTCTTTTAGGAAATTGCGATATGGAATTGTGTTCAAAGACTTGATTGGTAATTTTTCCAAATCTCATTTGCATGAAAAACCTCTCATTTTGAATTCGTGAACGAGTTCCATATATTTCTTTACAATTTCAAACCATTTAGTGTTTAATATCAGAAACGATCGTGCTTGATATGTTTTTGTGTGAGGAATTATGATGCTGATCTTTTTTTTCCAAAATATCAATATCTTGGACTTTCATCTTAAAAAGTTCATCACTTCTGCAGGCTCCCGAAAGGCCAATTACCAAACCAACCTAAAATGTTGAAAAATATTAATAAAAATAACTATTTTATCAGTGTTAGAATAATAACCTTCAGAACAAGAAATTCTTCTGGTGTTAATCTAAGAAAATATCAACATTTTCTTGGGTAAAGGTCTTTGATTTCTTCGGTTTATAATTGTTATTTTGCCTTTTTAAAAAAAGCCATTAATTTTCCATACATTGATATGTCAACCTTGTCTCTGATAATTAAGGTTGTTTTTATCATGGAATACGTAGACCATAAGGTTGACGATTTCTTAGTCTTAGCCGTTTCACTGAAGTAGGCAAGAACGATGTTTTCCGATGCAGCTTTTGTGACCCCTTTTTTGGCGCACCATTCTCTGTACGTATTTTATGCTTTATCATACCTCGGTCTACTTTTTTGGGGCATAAGATTTTTTCAGCTTTTCTCCGCTGCTTCCTTTATGTCTGGCGGTGTGCACTCCAGCTCTATATCCGACATTTTATAAAAAAATTAAATTACACGGTCCGGACACTGACAAGAGCTGACAAATTTGAAGTGTTTATTAAACACCCGCCTACTCACTATAGGGAATATAAGTTATTTGTTGTTAGTTGTCATCATCATTCTATGGTTGGCTTTGTAATTTTATTGTTGACGTTTGAGAAAAAATAATGAAAAATTTGCTTTTTTCCGAATTTTTGTTTAGAAGATTATAGTTTGTAAATAAAATAGCATACAAACCTCGGTGGAAAGTTACATCACTGTCTCGAGATATTAGTTCACTTAGGCGCTACGCGCCTCAGTGCACTAACTCTCTCTACAGTAATGTAACACTTCCCACCTCGGTACGTAAGATACTATTACCAACTACTCGGCTAAGTTATGTACTAGACCAAGCATTGGGCCCAGTGGACTAGGCTTTATATTCTGCACGTGTAAACGAGACTTTAATAGCCAAAATAATATTTTACTGGTTAAATTTTTGCTTTTTTTTATTTATTTCAAGTAGTTGAGTGTCATCTATGACAGGGCTGGCCCATTTGTTTCCATCATAATATCAATTAACTCATTTGATTATGAAAGTGTGGATGCTGTACGAAAATTACGAGAAGTATGACATGTTAGGAAGCTTTATTAAAAGAAGGTAATAACAAGTGATATTTTATCTTCCGTATATTTCAATCGCTATCCATAAAAAAATCTGATATAGCTATTTTCAAGAGATTACAAAGAACAACAATCCAAGACTAAAAATCAGATGCTTTTATTCAATTTCATAATATATAACAACGAAAAAAAAGCAATACAAATGAAGGTACATGTTCAAACTGATATCCGTTATGTTCAATACATAAATTACACCTCTTTATGACACTCTGAACTGCATTATGAACATGAAGATCTGAAATGGAATTCACACAGGCTATAGAATTGACTTGTTGAACGATACGCAATTAAATAGATTAAAAATAAAACAAACTTAGCTTATGTTTCACTATGTAAAAAAATATTTAGATACTGTATTTAGCAGTAACGAATAGTCGACATTATTCGAGTTATGAACTCATTATCAAGACTGACTACAGGAGAGTATTACAGCTTATTTTATAAAACAGACAAAAGCAAAAGTGATACCTGAAAATCAATTTGTTCGTTTACAAGGGGGTAATTGACTATTATGGCCGGAACTTATTTCGAGAATTTCAAGAAGATCAAGGCGCTTTTCTTTGTTACCTGAATGTAACAATTGGGTTTTGTTGAAATCCAGAAAGTTTTATACAATGTTCGGAGAAGCTAGTGGTATTTTTATTTCGTAAAATTGACTTTTTATGTTCTTCAACACGAATGTTTTTATTCCTTCCTGTTTGTCCAATATAGAAAGCAGGACATTCGTCACAAAATATTTTGTAACTAAAAAAATCGCGATTTTTTGAATAAAATTGTTAATAACAAAGATATAAATAATAAAGTCGAGTGAAAAACATATCACTATATCATGTGGAACTATTTGACAAACAATGGCGGAGCTGGTTTTCTTCTAACACTTTTTGCACAAAATGCTCACTCTAAATCTCTGTAGCTTGGCCTATCATAGCATCCGGCTGCGACTGTTAACACACTTGCATAAACCATACGAAACTCGCCTGCGGCTCGTATCCCGGTTAATGCTCGTATATTAATTAGATGATCGTTGCATAATAAACTAGAATGTAATTATATCGGAAAAATCTAATTGAGTTCTGAACTGAAGGCTCGATTAATACTCTACTAATTAATGTCCACGTTTTTGTAAAACATTCGCATCAAAAATAGGTTACAAAGTCCTAGTGCCCGTCTAATTTTTCCCTCGAACTCGGAAATTACATCTAACTTTACCCTATAAACACAAGTCTAGGTGGGCATAAACAATAGTTTCCGCGACGGCAAATCTAAAGGATCGTAAAAGTGCACCATCAAATCGGGCTATATATACGGGATAAAACAACAATAGTACAATTTTACGTGCTCTAGGAATCGTTCAAAGGAACGGGCTGAACCGGAACAGATCGGAAACGGCAGGCAGATCAGGCAAAAAGAGCTGGAGCAAATGAAATTTGTAGCAAGTTCGATTCAATTGGGCAAAAGTGAATAAAAAGTACCAGTGATAAAATCGAGCAATCAGTCATCCAGTTTCGACAGACGTCTAAAGCGGGCGGATTAGAATATTGATTTTCGTGAAATGTGCTCTCGTCGATACAATTTCGACTCCGATGATTCTGCGATCCGTCGACGCGTGATTATTTTTCGAGCATGTTATTCGTTCTTATTCGCACGTCAATCGGCAGGCGTGTTTTCCCGGATCAATCGTTCTGATTGAATCTAATCTGATCACATTTCTCATTAAACAGACTAAATTTACAGATTTTTGGAACTAAGTTCCTTATCGCACGTTACACTCCAGACATTTGGCGAATGGAAGCTAGGCCTGAAAATGATAAAACGTAATGTAAGCGTAACACTCTCAAGGTTAGCTGTATTCATTTATGCGTATTGATATGTATTTTGAAGGGCGGCCAAAAACGGAAGAATTTAATATGTACAAACGATATAAAATTACCCCCCTGAAAAATCACTTCGTTAATTAGTTCGCATTTACTCTCGAATTAATATTATATCACTCCTAGTATGAATAATTCTGAATATTTTCTCATTTAATTAGTCTCAAACGTTGTTAGTTTATGATCAGTTATAATATCACAAGAGCATCGAAAATAATCGATTATACTTCCGAGTCACGAGACGTATTTTGCGAAACACCACGAGAGCGCAGCTCGAGTGGTGTTTTAAGAAAATACGTCGAGTGACGAGGTCAGTATAATCGATTATTTTCGATTGCTCGAGTGGTATTCGTAACGATTATATAACGAATAAAAAATATAATTTTTTTTTGACAAACGTCAATATGAAAACTTTTACATTTTGACACGAGGCGAAACACCAAAACGATTATATCACGTAGTCAAGGCTATACTCACTTATCAATACGCAGTAGTTATGCAAAATTCACGGATTCTATTGGCTTATTCATACATGAGTTATATAATCAGTAGTAATACTATAAGTACTTCAAAATATTCAGGTTATACATCGATAACTTGTTGCATAATTACAAAGAGTGTCAGTTTGACAATTTAAATAATCCGACCGCGAAGCGGAAGGATTATTCTGTCAAACTGACCCGATTTGTAATTATTCATTTTGAATTACGCATTGTATTTGATACGATTATTTGTTGAGTATATTGAGCAAAAAACTCATTTTTGAACAGTTAGCTATTGATAAACGTCAAAATTTGACGGTCGTGTTAGATTTCGATTGGTAGAGCTACTCTATGTATAATCAGGTATTATCGAAATTATACAAGGTAACTTAACCCTTCGTTAAGCTGGCGGTCTTTTTATAACTTGTCGTAATTGGTCACGCGCTGATGTATTTCTCGAGATACATTTATACATTCAGCCTGTTTTTTCAGTTACCAAACAAGGATATATTGATTAAATTTATTTTAAAACATTTTGCAAACAGTACTAACTTCCTGCCTTGCTTTATCTGATTATAAATGCCATTTTTAATTCATATATATTGAATTTTATATTTCTGAAAAATAAGTTTTTTCATAATTGTATAGAGTTTAAATCAAAAAAGCAAAACATTATATGGCAAGCTCAAACAAAATAAATTTTTTTATCTACATGAGAAGATGAATCACGTAATTTTTTGAAATTTGGCTAATTGTGTAGGATACTGTACTGATAAATATAGAATAACTTCTGTTTTTGCCAGCAGCCTGTCCTACTACACTCGGTAACTTCATAAAAGTGTTATTAGGACGAGTTTTCGAAGCCGAAAAAGGTTTTTTTTTTAATATGTGTCTTCTTTACATTGGCAAATTTTCCAATAAATACTTATTTTGAGTTTCGTAAAACATTTAGTGTACATATCAAAATAATTATTGTCTTCTTTTTATGATTCAACAGAAACTGAGTATTCATCATAACTGTCATCGGTTTCTGAATCTACAGACCTCGATTCAACTTGGTTTTCAGAATCTGAATCATTAGATTCATCAAATTCTTCAATATATACATCTAGGTTGCATTTATCAACTTCAAACATTGAACGATGTAGTTCTTCAATATCTTCCACTTCAGAAAAATTCAATATTTTTGATCCTCATAGCGAAAAATATCAGAAATGAAACTAAGTCACAGTTTTTGATCACTTAGAGCAAAGAATCTTACGAAAATACCGAATAAACTGAGCTGTATCTGCCAGGTACATACCCGTTCCTTTTGGGGTTTTATGATGATAAAAAAATGATAGAACAAGCATCAGCTTTTTCCTTCTGAGAAATTTTTAGAGCATGTTGTTTGATAAATACGCCAAAACTTAACATCATAACACCAGGGTTTTTAAAAATATTTGTAGAAGAGTAGACTATGTATCTCCTGGATACATGCGTGACTAACGGAGGGTTAACTAAACTGATCGTTGTGATTGGTTGAAAATCATACGAAAAAAATAATCATAGTAACATTAAGTTCTATTGTATAAACAAGATTTATTTCCTCCCCTGGAGGGACAACCCCCAACCAATTCGCACCAAAACCAATTCCATCCAATATATTATAAGAAACTATCTACTCAGAAACTTTCAATCCTATTGTTTCAAATTTACGCCCTTTATCATGTAAACAAGATTTATTTCTTTCCCAAAGGGGTCAACCTCTTAACCAATTCGAACCAAAACCAAACATTACCCAATCTTTCTAAAATACACGGGGTTCGAATCGACGGCATCTACTCTTCCAGAAGTTTCCGTCGAGTCACCAGACGCACAGCAGCACTTGAAAATGCCAAATGAGATTTTGGCGAAACGTCGTGAAACAAACGGTGCTTCTCAGCGCCAACAAAACTTCCGAAATCGGATTGAACCCCGGAATCTTTCTCTGATATATATATATATATATATATATATATATATATATATATATATATATATATATATATATATATATATATATATATATATATATATATATATATATATATATATATATATATATATATATATATATATATATATATATATATATATATATATATATATATATATGCTCATATGTATGTATGTATTTTAGCGTTGTTTACACGATAAAGGGCACAATTTTGAAACAATAGGGTTGAAAGTTTGTGAATAGGTAGTTTTGTATGATATCTTGGATGAAATTGATATTGGATCCAATTGGTTGGGGGGAAGTAAATCTAATAAGCAGGTTTTCAAAGTGAAAACCTGCTAAAAAATATTTCTGATGTGAGATATCATGGATTTTGTCTATATTACTCATGAATTCAATTAGTACTCAGCTAGCTCTAAGCTGTAAAAACTGTAATTTAATTATTATTGCCTGCGTTGTATTGTTATTCACTTTTTTTCAAGCAACAATAGGTCATTTTAATTATGTGTCATAAATAATTTTCTCTCTAAATTTCTAGGGCAAATTTTAGATGTATATGTGTTTTCCAGAAGAGCCTAACAAATAACGTAGTTGACTGTTAATATAATTTCAGTATATTCCAGTATAACTTCAAATATTCACGTTCGATGTGCTATCTATTCAAAACTAAAAATACTATATTTTTCAACCATCGTCCTCTAGGTATCAGCGGAATGATAAATGTTAGATATTTGTCAAGGATTTAAATAAATTTGAATTTAATCTGTGTATGTTGTGCATCATGCGAATATTTACAGGAGTATATCGCAGTTATTAATGGAATATTTATGAAAGGATTATCAGTGTTGGTTCGAATATATGATTGATTATATGTTCCGCTTTGTTTGGGTAAGGAAAGCCTCCATGAATATATCATAACCTGACCGTGCTCTAGATGGCGCTGCTGTCAGTCTTCTACTTCCGCAACGATCTGCCATTCCTCACGAGCCTTGTTGCATCCATCATTTGTTTCTTTAATTCACTTTTCAGCGACTAGCATCATTCACGACTTGGCACTTTTTCATGAAATTGCTTTCTGACAATTTCCTTCCACCACAGTGTAATAATTTATGGGTTTTCGGTAAAATGGTTATTATTCAATACAATCAATTATAAATTTCCGTGATTTGTCAGTTCTTATTAGTCAGTGTTATATAGTCAGTGTTATATGTCAGCAAGTGTTATTAATACTCTACACTTATATCAATTGATAGCTATTAACGAAAAAATAACAGTCGATCGAAATCTGTTGTTTGTAGTTTGTACCGACTATTAATTTCAAAAAAAGTTTAATCAGAAAAATAGTCATATAATTTTTAAACCCGTGTCTGTTTATTGTAAAATCGTTTCTCTAATACCATATAATATCACAAAATGAATGGAAAAAATTTAACAATTACATACAAAAAAAATATATACAGAGTGATTGACGTTCGATGGTAACTTAGACGTCTATATAATGCGAGACATAGTATAATGCTGATAATATAACTCATGTATGAATAAGCCAATAGAATCCGTGAATTTTGCATAACTACCGCGTAGTGATAAGTGAATATACCCTTGACGACGTGATATAATCGTTATGGTATTTCGCCTCGTGTCAGAATGTGAATGTTTTCATATTGACCATGTTTTGACGTTTGTCAAAAAAAATTTATATTTTTTATTCGTAATATAATCGTAATGAATACCACTCGAGAAATCGAAAATAATCGATTATACTGACTTCGTCCCTCGACGTATTTTCTTAAAACACCACTCGAGCTCGTGGATGTTTCGCAAAATACGTCTCGTGACTCGGAAGTATAATCGATTATTTTCGATGCTCTTGTGATATTATAACTGAAAATTTGGTTGCTTAAAAAATAGGCTCCGCTTTATCGATACGAAATACTCTTAGCGATGCGGCGTTGCCAGTTATACGTAAAAGTAGAAACAACTGTGACATTTCAAATAGGAAATCCTGTACATCATTGAATTTTCCGCTGCGCTAATACATTCCAAACATTGTTTAATGATGTTCCTATATCCACTTTCAACGGTTTCCAAGAAATTAATCAAATTTCTCATTTTTTTTCAAATTATAACCGCGATTAAATATTTATATAGTAGTGAATTCATATGAAGCTTAAATTTTGGAAATAGTTTACCTTTATCTGTTTTATCACTTTTAATCTGTAAGAATTCATACTGCATTTTACAGAGCCTTCAAGAATCATGAATTTACCTGTATATACAGAAATGATAAAAAAGGCGTTTCTTTCAAATGGAATACTGAATGATATTGAATATTTTGACAATGACAATCCCTTAGAAATAATATGTGGCATTATAACTAAATAGTTATGTTTCTGAAATAAGAGCAAGTCTATGAAAAACGGATAATTTGGCGTTTTTGAATTTACACAGTCACAAAACAAATTATTTTTTTTTTGCGCATTAGTTAGAGAATTTGAGAAGAATTTCATCTGAATGATGTTTTGAGGAAATTTTTCATTATTCATGGATAATATGACCAAATGATAGCAGAACTTGAAGAAAGTTTCAAGCTGATGCAGTGTAATTGTAATTTGACAGACTATATTTGACATACTGAAAAAAGTTTTATTATCAGTTTTGACCTTTTTTTGTAGTTAAAGGCTTCGATAAATATATACTACATAAAGTGAACGAGGAATATTCTTCAATAATTCAAAAAATTATCAAATAACCTTCCAAGATAATTTGTATGTATGTATTCCCCGACGAAAATTCTACATTCACAATCCAACAGTGAATTATAGAAATCGTCTAGTCACCTCGACTCAAAATCTGCATACAGCTGTTTTGATCTTATTAGATCTCATCAGTGCAGCTTATTTGAACATAAGTGAATTAACAAATTTCTGATTGTTCCTCAATACAAATCGTGACCGAGAAACTATGTGGATAACAACCCAGAGCGCCCACCAATAATGATATGGGAAACGAACAATCCACCGCTCAGATCGAAAATGCAGAATACCGTCGGAAGAATATATAACTTCCTGAAATGAAATGTCTATTATGGAACTGTGGCGTATTTTTAGCAGGTTTTCACTTTGAAAACCTGCTTATTAAAATGGGTGTGATTAGCTAATTTGGACCTAGGTCCAAGATAGTTTTTCATTTCATGACTTTTTATGATGCTTATGTAAGAGCTTATGTAGGGGAGACCGGTTACAGAAGTAACATTTTGTACATTCGCCTTGGTTTCTCGTTAGGTGTCACTATTTCGGTGAAATTGATATAGCCATACATAAATTCGGTTTATGTTCTATACATTAGCATCTTAAATTACCTTATTATTGTGTATGTTGCATGAATTACAGAACCTGTAAAAAAATTTGTCATTTGTTACTTTCGAGCACGTTGGCGGGCCGAAAGTAACACGTTGTGGGTCGAAAGTAACAGGTCAATGGGGTTTGTAATGAATATGATATGACATATTTAATCAAACAAATATTTACTGAAGAATTCACTGTCAGTTTTCTCTATTCAGACTCGCAATTATGGCACCACATAATTCATTGACGCATTCAGTACCTATGAGACCACATTTTGCATCGAAACAATGTAAACTTTGCTCATTCAGTCGACTATTGCTAAAATTTTCTAAACAAACGAGGTAGAAGCAATCTTCGTCGCCTAATTTATTTTCCTTTTTTACAACTGCGCTAGTATTTCTAGCTTAAATTTTTTTATATATCTATGCAATGTACCATTGCGGACATTCAACTTTTTTTGCTATGGCTCTAATTTTTTCACCATCATTAAAATGCTCCTCAGCCGCTTTTCGATAGACTTCCATGTTAGTTGTTATTCGTGCGGTGGTTATTATGCGTTGTCGCGGCATTTTGTTGAAATAAACACACACACATAAAAAGTTTACTTAGAGTAAATCAATATGGGAACAAAAGTCACATGTTACTTGTGTACCCATAGGGCTGCGTTACTTTTATACCCCACAGCATTTTTGTTAGAACATGAAAGATAACCTTGAAATGGAACATGCTAGACAAAAAACGAATTTAAGCACTGCAAAATCAATCTAATCGAGTATCAATATGCAAATATTCAGATTAATATCATCCCTTCAATACTGCATAAACATTAAATAAGTAAACGTCAAAAAA
>JARQZK010003715.1:0-142500 GCA_030704885.1 Cynegetis impunctata
GAAGAGGTGTTTTACTTTTTAATTTAGAATATATTTGTTTTATTTTATTTTGTGCGGTGTGGGCCACTTTAATATCGTGTGGATTTAAAATTTCTGACATTTTATCACTTAAATCAGGAATATATGGGAGAGGAATATACTTTTTGTTAATATTTTTTTTTTGATGTTTCTAATGTGTTGTTAAGTTTATGAATTCTATTTTTATTGATTTTCTGTATAAGTTTTATTGGGTAATCGTTTTTCATGAGTAATTTATGGACATCTTGTAATGTTTCATGTCTGTGTGTAGGTGAAGTAAGTTTAAGTGCTTTGTCTATATATCCGATTATTAAACTCTTTTTTTGTGACAAATGATGTGTACTGTTGTAGTTCAATGTTCTTCGTGAAAAAATTTCTTTTCTATGCCATTTTGTGAAAATTTCATTGTTTTTGTGTATGAGAGTAATATCAAGAAAACTTAATGTATTGTTCGTTTCTTTTTCTAGAGTAAATTGTAATTTTCTATTAAAGTCGTTGAATTTTTTGAGAATAGCATCAATAAAATCTTCTGATGTTATTATAAGGCAATCATCAACATATCTTTTGAAAGTTATAATTCGTTCATTCGAATTATTCAATACATTTTCTTCTAAATATTCTAGAACTAATTGAGCTATAACAATGGAAATAGGACTTTTTATTGCTACACCATCAATTTGTTGGTAGAAGTTATTTTCATATTGAAAATAGTTTGTACCAAGTGCAAATTGAATTGCTTCTATAAAATCGGTTTTAGGAATATTTGTATAATTTTTGATAATATTCCATTTGTCATTAATTATTATTGGAACCAAAGAATTTGGAATATTGGTATAAAGAGAAACAACATCTAATGAGAAAAATTTGTAATTGTTAGGTATTTTCAAAGTTTTAAGATGGTCTACTAGATCGAGAGAATTTTTGATATAATAAGGATTTTGGTGTACTATATTTTTTAATATTGAAGAAAGAAATTTAGAAAGATTATATAGGGGTGGTTGAATATAAGAGACAATAGGTCTTAATGGTATGTTTCCTTTATGTATTTTAGGCAGACCATAAAATTTAGGTGAAAGGCTGTTGTGTCGAATTAATTCTTTTGATGTTTGTGGAGAAATGAAATTTTTTTGTTGCCATGTTTTAAACAATTTATTACTCTCATTTTGCAAAGTCTTAGTTGAATCTTTTTTTATTTGTTTATATGTAGATGAATCACTAAGCATTGCAGTAATTTTTTGTTTGTATGTATTAGTTTCTAGTATAACTTTTTTGTTTCTTTTGTCTGATTTAGTTATTGTTAGTTTTGGATTAGATTTGATGAATTGTTTGGTTTGATATAAGTTTTGATAGTTTGTGTATTATGTAATGTTTGTTTTTCATTTTTGTATTTATTGTGGTGAGTTTTTATAGTTTGTGCTACTTTTTGACTAATGGAAGTTTGATTTTCAGGACATAAATTTGAAATACCTTTTTCTATGTTAGCTATAATATTATTAATTGTTATTTTTCTGTGGTTTCCCTTACCATCTAATAATAACAGATTTGAATGTTAATATTGGACTGAGTAGCCAGCACACGGCCAGCACGGCCACAGCCGTGTTGTAGTGAGACATAGTAGTCTTTTTCTATTCAAATTTTTTCAAATCAATAAATGTCAAAGAAATTTCAATTTTTTCAAAAGTTTTAGTAGAGCCACGAATGTCGTGGCGAAACGTCAACTTTTTAATAAAATCGAGTTTTTTGAGATTCAACAAGCCTGTTATTGCATATATATATATATATATATATATATATATGAATATATAAATATATATATATATAATATATATATATATATGTATATATATATATATATATATACATATATATATATATATATATATATATATATATATATATATATATATATATATTTATATATATATATATATATATATTTTTATATATATTTATATTATATATATATATGTATATATATATATAACATATATATATATATATATATATATATATATATTATATATATATATATATATATATATATATATATATATATATATTTATTTATTTGAATTGTTGTTTATTAAAACAATGGTTGAAAATAACAATTTACACATTTATCATAAAAAAATAACGCATGATGCACGTTCCGGTGGAACTTCACCTTCTTCAGATGCTAATGGCAAACTAACTATGATTCTCTGTTATATCGAAAACAGAAAACGACAAATTATGTAGAAGGGGTAAATACAAAGATGGTTACAAATAATTATTAGAAAAGGAAAATCCAATACTGAACTGCTAGTCAGGTAGTTCGGTAATTTTGAAAAAATTAAGAAGGGGGCTTGAAGTATGACCGATTTGGCTATTCAATAGAATACCGGAATGCTTGTATTTATTTATCTGTAATGATTCTAAAAAATTAAGTTTAATTCCCTTACTTTCAGTATTTAATATTTTAAATTTCAGAAAAATTTGAAATTTGCCATCGATAACATTGATATTCTTATACAAAATAAAGACACGTATAGACTCATTGTTTCAAATCCTTTGGTACCACAACTTTACTCTTTAATTAAATTACACAAACCAGGCTATCCAATCAGACCAGTAGTGTCATTCATTACAGTACCTTCAGTGTTTTTGTCGCAGTTTCTAATAGAAATAATTCAAAATTATTGTAAATTTCAGCCTAAATTCTCTATCAAAAACTCTTACGATTTAGTCAATAACATTGAAAATAATCAATTGCCACTTAATTCTAAATTGATGTCCTGGGATGTAGTTAATCTTTTTCCAAGTATACCACCCAAGGTTTCTTTAACCCTAATAGAAAAGTTACTTAATAGCAATCTTGTTAATCCTTTCATAAAATCAGATATATTGTCGCTTTTGGAATTATGCCTGGAACAGTATTATTTTAGTTTCAATGATAAGATTTACAGCAGTACTGAATGCTTAATTATGGGGAATCCTCTGAGCCCTTTGTTGGCTGAAGTATTCATGGATAATTTGAAACAGTTAATTTATAATCATCCTGTTGGTCGACAATTCTTTTATTGGTTTAGATATGTAGATGATATTGTTTGTTCTTTCACTGGTACTCTTAGACAACTAGACTGCTTTCAAACATTCATTAACACTTTACACCCTAATATAAAATTCACTTCAGAAATGGAAAAAGATAACTCAATTAACTATTTGGATTTGAAAATAACAAAAGTAGATAACAAACATAATTTTTCAATTTTTCGCAAACCATCGCACACTGATAGCGTCATACATAGTACTTCCCTACATCCATTCCAACACAAAATGGCAGCTTTCAATAGTATGGAGCATCGTTCAGTGAATATTCCACTTTCAAACGCCAATTTTAACATCGAGAAAAATATAATTAAACAAATTGCCTTAAATAATAATTATGATCCCAATATTATAGACAATATGATAGATAAAAAGTTTTTCAAAAATGCGATTAACCAGGTGTACCCCCTTACTAAAAATAATATCAAATACAACAGCCTCACTTTCATCGGAAATTCAAGTAGAAAACTTAAATCTCTCTTATCTAAGCACAACATTAACATTGCTTATCGTACCAGTAATAATTTAGGAAATCATATAAATAATAATGAATCCAAAGTTCATAAAGTTAATAAATCAGGAGTTCATAAACTTGATTGTGGCGATTGTGACAAGTTTTACATTGGTAGAACTTTCAGAAGTTTTCAAACTAGAATTTCAGAACACAAACGTAGCCTTGTTAATCAGTCGGATTCACATTATGCAAACCGTTTAATCCAAGAAAATCACACATTCAATTTTGATTTTAAAATATTAAATACTGAAAGTAAGGGAATTAAACTTAATTTTTCAGAATCATTACAGATAAATAAATACAAGCATTCCGGTCTCCTATTGAATAGCCAAATCGATCATCCTTCAAGCCTCCTTCTAAATTTTTTCAAAACTACCGAATTACCTGACTACCAGTTCAGTATTGGTTTTTCCTTTTCTAATAATTATTTGTAACCATCTTTGTATTTACCCCTTCTACATAATTTGTCATTTCTTGTTTTCGATATAACAGAGAATCATAGTTAGTTTGCCATTAGCATCTGAAGAAGGTGAAGTTCCACCGAAACGTGCGTCATGCGTTATTTTTTTATAATAAATATCTAAATTGTTATTTTTAACCATTGTTTCAATAAGTGTGTTAATTTACACCAAGTATCGGCCCAATCAATCCAAAATTCGAATTGTTGTTGCCTGTAAACTTTTAACTTTTTGATAATTATTAGCAATAACAAGCTTGGTGAATCTCAAAGAACTCGATTTTATTGAAAAGTTAACGTTTCGCAACGACATTTGTGGCTTCTTCAAAACTTTTGAAAAAGTAAAATTAATTTCTTTGACATTTATTGATTTGAAAAAATTTGAATAGTTAAAAAAGACTACTATGTTTCATCAAAATTTTTTGGCTGTGGCCGTTCTCTGTTATTTATTACGTGCTATTCAGTCCAATATTAACATTCAAATCTGTTATTATTAGATGGTAAGGGAAACCACAGAAACCTTTACTCACGTAATGTTCGGAATAGGTTCAAATTATTTTGATTTTGGTCAAAGAATAGGGTACTATTTATCTTTTTTTTTTAAATGTTTATTACAGCTGTGGCCATCTTCAGTTATTAATTACGTGCTATTTAGTCCAATATTAACAGTCAGGTATGTTGATATTAGATGGGAAGGGAACCAGAGAAACCTTTACCCACGTATTGTACAAAATAGGATTAAAATATTTGATTGTTGGATTTGTATTTAAAAAGGCATTACTTGTAATTTTGGAGATCAAATGTTCTGAACCATACTTTCTTTTTAGAAAAATTGAAAATTCTAGATGTTTAGATTCTGTCTAGGAAGATGAGTTGTTATGGTTAGAGTTTGTTTGTTGAATTATTTTGTTTTTATTTATGTTGTTCCTTAGAAAAATTGAAGAATTAAATCTGCGTATATTGAACTTGAATGTTTTATATCTGTTCTATCATTTACGACATTATTTAAATTTTTTTGAATATGTAACATTACTAAAATTCCTCTGCGTGTTTGATCTTTCCCTATTTCAAAAATTTTTGTGCTATTAAAGTTGAAACTATGATTCTCATTGTTTTTATGTTTGATTAATGCTGTGTTTTGTGTTTTGGTGTATTTGTGTGCTTTTAATTTTTCTTCTAAATTTTAAAAAGTTTGTCCTATATATGATTTATTACAATTATTACAGGGTATACTATAAACAACATGAGATTTTTGCAGAAGATGTGTTTTACTTTTTAATTTAGAATATATTTGTTTGATTTGATTTTGTGCAGTGTGGGCTACTTTAATATCAAGTGGATTTCAAATATGTGATATTTTATTACTTAATTGGGGAATATATGGAAGAGGAATATATTTTTTGTTAATATTTTTTTTCTGACGTTTTTAATTTGTTGTAAAGTTTATGAATTCTAGTTTTAGTGATTTTCTGTATAAGTTTTATTGGGTGATCGTAATTCATGGACATCTTGTAATGTTTCATGTCTGTGTAAAGGTGGAGCAAGCCTAAGTGCTTTGTCTATATACCCAATAATTAAACTCTTCTTTTGTGACAAATGATGTGTACTGTTGTAGTTCAATGTTCTTTGTGAAAAAATTTCTTTTCTATGCCATTTTTTGATTATTTCATTGTTTTTGTGTATGAGAGTAATACCAAGAAAATTTAATGTATTATTTGTTTCTTTTTCTGGAGTAAATTGCAATTTTGTATTTAAATCGTTGAGTTTTTTAAGAATATCATCCATAAAATCTTCTGATGTTATTATAAGGCAATCATCAACATACCTTTTGGAAGTTTTAATTCGTTCATTCGAATTATTTAATACATTTTCTTCTAAATATTCGGGAACTAATTGAGCTTATAACACTGGAGATAGGACTTCCCATTGCTACACCATCAATTTGTTGGTAGAAGTTATTTTCATATTGAAAATAGTTTGTACCAAGTGCAAATTGAATTGCTTCTATGAAATCGGATTTAGGAATATTTTTATAATATTTAATAATGTTCCATTTATCATTAATTATTATTGGAGTCATAGAATTTGGAATACTGGTATAAAGAGGAACAACATCTAATGAAAAAAATTTGTAATTGTTAGGTAGTTTTAAAGTTTTAAGATGGTCTACTAGATCGAGAAAATTTTTGATATAATAAGCATTTTGATTTACTATATTTTTTAATATTGAAGAAAGAAATTTAGAAAGATTATACAGATGTGATAAGAGACAATAGGTCTTAATGGTATGTTTTCTTTATGTATTTTAGGAAGACCATAAAATTTAGGTGAAAGGCTGTTGTGTCGATTTAATTCTTTTGATGTTTGTGGAGAAATGAAATTTTGCCCTTTCCAAGTTTTAAATAATTTGTAACTTTCATTTTGCAGAGTCTTAGTTAAATCTTTTTTAATTTTTTTGTATGTAGATGAATCACTAAGCATTGCAGTGATTTTTTGTTTGTATATATTAGTTTCTAGTATAATTGTTTTATTTCCTTTGTCTGATATATATATATATATATATATATATATATATATATATATATATATATATATATGCATATGTTGATTTTCTGGTTTTCGCGGAAATAATCTGGTTGTCTGGTCGGAGTGAATACACTGAACTGTTAAGTGTATTCACTCCGACCAAGAAGAGCTACCTAAAGATGGCAATTGTGATATTGCCGAAACGTCGAGCAGACTTCAACGAGGACATAGCCCTTACGTGGATACAAACCCGGGAAACCAGACAACCAGATATATATATATATATTATATATATATATATATATATATATATATTTATATAATATATATATATAAAAATATATAAATATATATATATATATATATATATATATATATATATATATATATATATATATATATATATAATAATATATATATATATATATATATATATATATATATATATATATATATATATATATATATATATATATATATATATACAGGGTCACTCACGGTGGATGGTAGGTTAGACGTTCACGGAGAACAGGACATGAGATTATTCTGAAAATTTGGTTTCATGGGTAATTGATTTTGCTCTATCGATCTAAAATAATAGTGGCGCTGCGGCGTTGCCGCTTATATTAAAAAGTAGCAGCAACTGTGAAATTTCAAATGAGACACCCTATATATTATTCCATTTTTTGCTTCTCAACCATTTTCCAAGTGTTTTTGTATGATACTTCCCTATACCTATCTCCAGAGGTTTTCGAGAAATTAAATGGTTTCCTTATTTTTTTGTGCAGAACATAGCTTCAATTAAATGTTCATTGCTAAGGTATTCAGATTCGTAAGACGCTGAAATTTTATGTGTAGTTTACCAAGTTCCGACGTATTGGAAATATTCTAAGGACTTTGTTCTCCATTATACAGGGTCCTTCAAAATTTGCGATTTTAACGATAAATACAAAAATATTAAAAAATGCATTTTTTCAAATGAAATACCCTATTTATTATTGAATATCTCGAAGAAAAACCAAAATCTCTTTCAAATGATGTTTCTATACCTTAAAAGTCAGGTTTCCGAAATAGAAAGCAAGTTTCTATAAAAATCGGATTATTTAGCCATATTTTGTATTAGGTAGCTATGAAATGGCAAGAAAGATGTCATTATGAGAATTTGACAATTAGTCCATCAACAATAAAACGTTCGCGCGTTCATTAACGAAAAGTTGATTTGAAAATTATCAAAATGGAAGGCAATAACTATTCTCATGAAGTTTTGATGATGTTATTCATTGTACATGCTCAATATGAACAAATAATATCAAGAACATGCAGAAAATTCAATGAAATGTATACTTATTGACAACCAATAAACGAGAGAAAATTTGTACGTTTACAGAATAATTTTATCTAGATGGGCACCATCTCATTGCACTGGGGAAGTAACAACTGCGTTGTTCCAAATGTTCGATGATCGCTGGTTTAGACGTTTAGGACCATGGAATTGGCCTGCGAGATCACCTGACCTAACGCCAATTGATTTTTACTTGTGGGGTACTTTGAAATGAAAAGTTTACATCACATCAATAGCCAGTAAACAAGACCTGCGCCAACAGTGATCAATTCCATCGAGGAGCTAAATGCCAATGAGATAAAAAGAGCATTCAACAAGTATCCGAATTTTGAAATGTTTGGAAACCAACGGCAGTCATTTTGAACACTTATTATGATCGTTTTCTTAACTTAAATACTTATGTCATTGTATTAACATGGTTTATTCCTGTTATACCGTTTTGTTATTTGTTATTTTACGTAATGCAAATTGTTTTTTATTAGTTTAGTAAATTTCGTTTCGTTTTCAGTATTGACCCATAAGTGATGAAATGATTTTGTAAACGTACAAATTTTCTCTCATTTATTGGTTGTCAATAGGTATACATTTCATTGAATTTTCTGCATGTTCTTGCTATTATTTTGTCACATTGACCATGTACAATAAATAACTTCATCAAAACTTCATGACAATAGTTATTGCCTTCCATTTTGATTGTTTTCAAATCAAATTTTCGTTAATAAACGCGCAAACGTTTTATTGTTGATGGACTAATTGCCAAACTTTCATAATGACATCTTTCTTCACATTTCATAGTTACCTAATACAAAATATGGCTAAATAATCCGATTTTTATAGAAACTTGCTTTTATTTCGGAAACCTGACTTTTTAGGTAAAGGAACATGATATATCATTTGAAAGAAATTTCAATTTTCTTTCGAGATATTCAATAATATACAGGATATTACATTTGAAAAACTGCACTTTTCTTTATTTTTTTATTTATCGTTAAAATCGCAAATTTTGAAGGACCCTGTATAATGCAGAACAAAGTCCTTAGAATATTCCTAATACGTCGAAACTTGGTAAACTACACATAAAATTACAGCTTCCTATGAGTCTTATTGTTGATGGACTAATTGTCAAATTCTCATAATGACATCTTTCTTGCCATTTCATAGCTACCTAATACAAAATATGGCTAAATAATCCGATTTTTATAGAAACTTGCTTTTATTTCGGAAACCTGACTTTTTAGGTATAGAAACATCATTTGAAAGAGATTTTGGTTTTCCTTCGAGATATTCAATAATAAATAGGGTATTTCATTTGAAAAAATGCATTTTTTACTATTTTTGTATTTATCGTTAAAATCGCAAATTTTGAAGGACCCTGTATAATGGAGAACAAAGTCCTTAGAATATTTCCAATACGTCGGAACTTGGTAAACTACACATAAAATTTCAGCGTCTTACGAATCTGAATACCTTAGCAATGAACATTTAATTGAAGCTATGTTTTGCACAAAAAAATAAGGAAACCATTCAATTTCTCGAAAACCTCTGGAGATAGGTATAGGGAAGTATCATACAAAAACACTTGGAAAATGGTAGAGAAGCAAAAAATGTAATAATATATAGGGTGTCCTATTTGAAATTTCACAATTGCTGCTACTTTTTAGTATAAGCGGCAACGCCACAGCGCCACTATTATTTTAGATGGATAGAGTTTAGCCACCTTGAGGGAAATCTCCCTAGGTGCAATCACCCTCTTTTTCAAACGACTGGGATGGTTGGGAGCCTAGGCTGGTGATGTTCCCTGGGAGGATGCACAAAGGGCCCAATGGGGCCTAAGTGCTGTGGTCTCTACCTACTCCCAAAAATACAGAATACAGAATAGATCGATAGAGCAAAATCAATTACCCATGAATCCAAATTTTCAGAATAATCTCATGTCACGCTCTCCGTGAACGTCTAACCTACCATCCACCGTGAGTGACCCTGTATATATATATGTTTGGTATAGAAATATTTTTTACTTTGCCGTGATATCAGAACACACGTGTGGCGATGTTGTATATTCGGTTAACCGAGAAGCGAGAATTAATTAGTAGTATACACCGCAATTAGAACGGTACGAGATCGATCTGTTGAGTTTTTCGCGTTATTTTTGATAGTTTTGGATATAGTTTGGATATATCAAATAGCAGACAAGAATATTTGTCACTTTAAGTTTTATGAAGTATCACGGTTTGTGTAGTTACATTCTTAGTTTGGTTTTGCCGGTATCCTTGATTCCTTCCCGCTTTCCTATCATATTACAGGTAATAGTGTTTGACGTAGCAAATAGCTGTGACACCAAACTGTGGTAAGTCAATCGTTTTAGTTAGTTTTTGCATTTCGTTATTTCATAAAATTAAACCCAAATTATATTTTCCTATACAGTCCATTCATACAGTACAAAAACATTTTTGGTACCTTCGCGCCGTATAGTCGGTTTCTTAGTTTTTTAGTTGATTATTATTAATTTGGGTTTTCGCACAAATTTAATAAATCAAGATCTATTAAACTTATTCATTAGATTAATTTCGTTCGTTGCATTGAATTGGATAGTGTAGAACAAATCGATCTCTTATCGTGCCACATGTTACAGCTCTTCGTTTTTTAGTGGAATTATTGTTTACTTCAATCACTAGAAAATATATTCGTTTATATAGGTAGATACATAAATTTCAGATATCTGAAACAATACTTTTTCTGTCTGATTCACGTTTGGTTAATATCAGCTGATAGATAGTGGTTCATTATCATTCATAGAAATAATTGATTGATTCTTATAGAAAATGGAAGAAAATCTCGAAGTAAAAATGAAGTTACTTGTAGGAAAGAAATACTTTTTGTTTTCTAGAATGCAAAAACTTTACGATGATGGTCAAAAAATTAATATTAGAGCTAATTTAAAAAATTTCAAAATAAGATTTGAAACGTTAGAGGAGACTAAACAAGAATTTATTAGTATTGTAAATCAAATAAACGAATTGACTTTAGAGATTGATAGGGATGCTAACTTAGATTTCGCAGCACTAGAAGCGGTTGATGAACTGTATTGTCATATTAAAGACATTGCCAGGGTTATTTTCGGTAAGAATTCGGACGGTTTTACATCTGCTATTCAGGCTACTTCAACTAACGTTCCTGTTAAATCTCTTCCTCGTTTACCTGAAATATCGTTACCCACGTTTGGAGGTTATATTCAGGATTGGCCAGTTTTTCACGAATGTTTTGCTAATTTAATACATAACAATAAAGACTTGAGTGATGTTGATAAAATACATTATTTAGTAGGCAAACTTCATTCAAAGGCGTTAGATGTTTTCGCTGGAATACCACCGATAGGTGCTAATCATAAAATTATTTGGGAAGCATTGGAAAAGAAATATCAAGACAAGCGGCAGTTTGCGAATTTTTATTTAGACAAAATTTTCGAATTTTAACCATTGGAAATACATAGTTCAGATCAATTGAATAGTTTCATCTCCAATTTTGATATTTCGGTTCGAGCGTTGAAAGCTCTGAATGTACCTGACTTAGCAGATTTGTTATTTTCTTATTTAGCTTTAAAAAAGTTGGACGCAGAAACGAAAAGACTATTTGAAAATAATAGACGGGATTCTTCGTTACCTTCATACTCAGATATTATCACGTTTGCTGAAGAACAAGCTAAAATTTGTACTCGTATGTCTTCAGCTAAATATTCTAGTCGAAGTTCTCAGTTAGTAAGAACTATAACGCCAAACGCGATGAAATTAAAAGGCTCACATACATTTATAAGCACACAACGTACGAATATATCACCAAATAAATGTGATATATGCGATAGCAACTTACATACAATATTGAAGTGTTCACAGTTCTTGAAAAAGTCCCCATATGATCGTTATAAAATGGTTAAAGAAAAACGTCTGTGTTTGAATTGTTTAGGCCGACATAAAGTGGTATCTTGTAATAGTAAATTGAATTGCAAAACTTGTCAATTGCGACATCATAGCCTATTGCATTTTTATAATTCAAATTATACTTCACTTGTTAATAAAGTAGACGAAACTACAGAGTCAAGTCATAATTCTGATTCGAATAAACCAGATAAACCTTTAAATCTCCTTGATACGAATGGTCAGCACGATAGATTGAAATCGTCAGACAAAGCAATCAGTTTATGTTCGGTTTTAGCTCGCAATGAAATTAGAGGATCTGAAGTACCGTGTACAATTTTGTTGGGTACTGCGGTAGTAAATATTCTTGGTCAAAATGGTTCAATGCACAAAGCTCGAGTACTGCTAGATTCTGGAAGTCAACGCCATATTTTCACAAAATCGTTAGTTAGAAAACTTAATCTGAACATAGTTAAGAAGAAATCTGTTATAAGCGGTATTAGCAATTCATCGCAGGAAGTTATGGGACAAGTTAAATTAACTATTTGTTCAAATGTCGATCCTTTATGCGTTTATCCAATTGAGGCATTAGTGATAGAGGAAATTATAGATTCATTGCCAAGTGCATCTATCGATAGACATATTGCTTCTGAATTTTGTAACTTACCACTTGCGGATAAGGAATTTTTCTCACCTGGACCAATTGATGGTATTATAGGCGCTCAACTTTTTGGTTATTTATTGGGAAATAAAACCATTAGAAAGCCAGCTTCTAAGCTTTCGGCATTGGAGACCGTTTTTGGGTATGTTATAATGGGAGAGGTACCTATTCATAGTACTCTCAAAACGTTTAGTTGTTTTAGTGTAGTTTTTGAGGATCATCTAGATAATATAGTAGAAAAATTTTGGGAGTTAGAGGAAATTCTCAAGCAAAATTTAATGAATTCGGAAGATATTCAATGTGAAGAAATCTTCAAAAATTCTTATCGCCGAGAAAGTGACGGCCGGTATGTAGTTAGTTTGCCGTTCAAAGAATCTCCATGGAAGTTAGGAAATCCATATCCTATAGCATTGGGGAGATATTTAGCGTTAGAGCGCAAATTCGATCAGAATCCTTCGTTTAAGGCTTCCTATAATAAAATCATTGAAGATTATTGTCAAAATAGGTTTCTGAGAAAGGTTAATATTGAACATGGGATAAGTGAAGATAGCTATTTTATTCCGCATCATGGAATACTTAAGGACAGTACCACAACTCCACTTCGTATAGTTATGGATGCTAGTTGTAAATCTGATAGCTCGTATTCTTTGAATGATTTATTGTTTAACGGGTGCAGACTTCAACCCGATATATTAAGCTTGTTCATCAATTTCAGATTATTCAAAATTGCGTTAGCTGCAGACATAAGACAGATGTACCTGCAAATCAAATTATGTGAAGATCATCAGAAGTTTCAACGTATATTATGGCGTGATTCAAATCAAGAAGATTTATCGTGTTTTGAACTTACAACAGTTACTTTTGGTGTTAAAAGCTCACCCTATTTAGCTTTGAGAGTTATTCAACAATTAACTCGCGATGAAGCTGAAGTATATCCGCTAGCCTCTAATATTGTTAGTAATAGCAATTACATGGACGATCTATTGTGTAGTGTGGAGTCAGTAGATGACGCCAAGAGAATTTATTTAGAGATAGTGTCGCTCTTTAAGGCAGGAGGTTTTGAAATGGTAAAATGGGCGGTCAATGACAATGAGGTCTTTGATACCATTCCAGAAAATTTACGATCGCAAACAGCTGTTCAGCTTCCTTCAGAATTTCTGAGCGTCCTGGGCTTGCAGTGGAGTCCAAGCTCTGATAATTTATCTTATAAGTTTGGTTTGTCAATTAGAAAATGCACGAAACGGAATATCTTATCTACTGTGGCAAGAGTTTTCGATCCTTGTGGTTTAATTGCACCGGTCATACTGAGGATGAAATTATTCATCAAACAGTTATGGTCATATCATTTAGATTGGGATGAAGAACCGCATTCGAAGTTTGTAGAAGCTTGGAATAAGTTTGAGTCAAACTTATACTTACTCAAAGATTTTAGTTTGCCTCGTCACTTAGAAGCTTGTAAACATGCTTCGTATATGCTCATTGGATTTGCAGATGCTTGTGAAACATCCTATGGTGCTATGGTATATTTGCGTAGCGCCGCTGGAGAAAATATTTCGGTGAATTTAGTTTGTGCCAAGTCGAAAGTATCACCTTTGAAATATGTATCTATTCCCAGGTTAGAGCTCTGTGCTGCTCTTTTGTTAGCTAGGTTGATTGATTTTGTGATACATGCATTAGAACCACGTATATTAATTGAAGAGGTATATGCATTGTCAGATTCAACAGTTGCATTGTGTTGGATAATGTCACCTTCTAGTCGTTGGAAAACCTTTGTTGCCAACCGTGTATCCAAAATACAGGAGTTGGTTCTGCTTTCTTCGTGGTTTCACATTGAGGGAACCGAGAATATCGCAGATATGCTCTCTCGCGGATGCGATCCCATAAGTTTTATCTCCAACCAAGAATGGCTAAATGGACCGAAATGGCTTAAATCGGATCGAGGTTTCTGGCCAATTTCTATGATAAAACCTAGCGACACGTGTTTAGAGCAAAGGGTAATTTCATTAATTGTTGTTGAGCCCACCGCCAATCTTTTATATTGCTTGATTTCGAGATGTTCTGATTGGTATAAGTTACTTAGAATTGTAGTATGGATTTGTAGGTTTGCCAAACTGCTGCCTGTTCAACAGTATATTGGAGCATCCGATCTTACGTTCGCAGAAAATTTGCTTATAAAAATTGTACAACGTGTACATTTTTCGGATGCTATCACTTCGCTAAAAGATGGAAATAGATGTGGAATAAAATCCATTCGTAAACTCAAACCATTCATTCAGGATGATTTATTGAGGGTTGGTGTACGATTACATTTCGCCAAACTTGATTTTGAAAGTAAACACCCGCTATTATTGCCTAAAAAGGATAAATTTGTTAATTTACTGATTAAACACGTTCATGCAAAAAACTTGCATACTGGATCAAATTTAGTTTTGTCACTGTTGAGACAGAAATATTGGATATTATCAGGAAGAGGCGTTGTGCGAAATGTTATTTCCAAATGTAATTTATGCTTTCGTTTTAAACCTATTGTATATCCACCATTAATGGGAAATCTTCCAGCATGTAGAGTGCGAGAAGCGAAACCATTTCTGAACACAGGTGTGGATTTTGCAGGTCCACTTCATGTTCTAATGAGTCGTTATAGAGGTGCTAGGACGACAAAGGCTTATATTTGTTTATTTGTTTGTCTTTCAGTAAAGGAAGTGCATTTAGAACTAGTTTAAGATCTATCTACCGAAATTTTCATTTGCGCCTTTAAAAGGTTTATAAGTCGTAGAGGATACTGTGCCTCAATATATTCAGATAGAGGGACTAATTTTATTGGTGCCAAAACTGAGTTGGCCGAGATATATAGGTTAGTCAACAAAGTTGAATTTAAACAGAAACTTAGTAGCGAATTATCTTCACGTGGCATCGAATGGAAGTTCAATCCTAGTCAGGCTCCGCATTTTGGAGGATTATGGGAATCCAATGTAAAATCGGTAAAAACACATTCATATAAAATAATCGGTAAGTAAATCCTCACGTTTGAGGAAATGACTACATTGTTAGTACAAATCGAAGCTTTACTTAACTCTAGACCGCTTTGCTTGTTATCGTCAGATCCTGCGGATCCAGAAGCTTTAACACCTGCTCATTTTTTGAATCTTAGGCCTTTGGATAAGTTACCTGCTGTAGATCTTAGTTCAGAGAAACCTACACTTTTAAATAGGTTTCAGTTAATAGATAATATGGTTCAATGTTTCTGGCGAAGATGGCATCTTGAATATTTACACAATCTACAAACGCGGGAACGTTGGAATGTCGACTCAAAGTCAATTAAAGTAGGTACTGTAGTATTATTACATCAACCGAATTTGCCTCCCCTGCAGTGGCCTCTTGGGCGCATAACGGAGGTATATCGTATTTAAATATTGTTATATAGTGAAAAATATGCCAAGTGAGTTTCATTTTAAAGTAAAATCTTTATTCTTTATGATGTTTCTCCAAGTGATGTGCGAAAATTCAATTTCAGATATATATATATATATATATATATATATATATATATATATATATATATATATATATATATATATATATATATATAAATATATATATATATATATAATATATATATATATATATATATATATATATATATATATATATATATATATATATATATACATATATATATATATATATATATATATATATATATATATATATATATATATATATATATATAGATATATATATATATATATATATATTTATATATATATATATATATATATATATATATATATATATATATATATATATATATATATATATATATATATATATATATATATATATATATATTCATTCGAATTGTTGTTGCCTGTGAACTATTTCTAATCTTTCGATAATTATTAGCAATAACAGGCTTGCTGAATCTCAAAAAACTCGATTTTATTAAAAAGTTGACGTTTCGCCACGACTTTCGTGGCTTTATCAAAACTTTTGAAAAAATTGAAATTTCTTTGATATTTATTGATTTGAAAAAATTTCAATAGAAAAAGACTACTATGTCTCAATAAAATTTTTTTCGGCTGTGGCCGTTCTCTGTTATTTATTACGTGCTATTCAGTCCAATATTAACATTCGAATCTGTTACTATTAGATGGTAAGGGAAACCACAGAAACCTTTACCCACGTAATGTTCGAAATAGGTTCAAATTATTTATTTTTTGAAATTTTTATTCTTTGACTTTTCAAAATCAAAATAATTTGAATCTATTTCGAACATTACGTGGGTAAAGGTTTCTGTGGTTTCCCTTACCATCTAATAATAACAGATTTGAATGTTAATATTGGACTGCATAGCACGTAATGAATAACAAAGAACGGCCACAGCCGAAAGAAATTTTATTGAGACATAGTTGTCTTTTTCTATTCAAATATCTTCAAATCAATAAATGTCAAAGAAATTTCAATTTTTTCAAAAGTTTTGATGAAGCCACGAATGTCGTGGCGAAACGTCAACTTTTTAATAAAATCCAGTTTTTTGAGATTCAACAAGGCCCTGTTATTGCTAATAATTATCAAAAGATTATATCTATATATATATATATATATATATATATATATATATATATATATTTATATATATATATATATGTATATAGATATATATATATATATATATATATATATATATATATATATATATATATATATATATATATATATATATATATATATATATATATATATATATATATAATATATTTATATATATATATATATATATATATAGATATATAGATATATATATATATATATATATATATATAACTTTTAGATATTAATTAGCAATAACGGGCTTGGGGAATCTCAAAAAACTCGATTTTATTAAAAAGTTGACGTTTCGCTACGACATTCGTGGCTTTATCGATACTATCGAAAAATTTAAATTTCTTTGACATTTGTTGATTTGAATAGTAAAAAAAGACTAATATGTTTCATCAAAATTTTTCGGCTGTGGCCGTTCTCTGTTATTTATTACGTGCTATTCTGTCCAATATAAACATTCAAATCTGTTATTATTAGATGGTAAGGGAAACCACAGAAACCTTTACTCATGTAATGTTCGAAATAAGTCCAAATTATTTTGATTTTGAAAAGACAAAGAATAGTGTAATATTTATCTTTTTTTCAAAATTTTTATATTGTCTTCAGTTATTAATTACGTGCTATTTAGTCCAATATCAACAGACAGGTCTGTTGATATTATATGGGAAGGGATTCACAGAAACCTTCACCCACGTAATGTACAAAATAGGTTTAAAATATTTGATTGTTGTCTTTAAAAAGACACTACTCGTAATTTTGGAGATCACATGTTCTAAACTATACTTTTTTTTCAGAAAAATTGAAAATTTCAGATGTTTAGATTTTTTCTAAGAAGATGAGTTGTTATGGTTACAGTTTGTTTGTTGAATTATTTTGTTTTGATTTATTTTGTTTCTTAATCTCAATTAAATCTGTGACTTATTAATTGAAAGAATTATTTATTGAAAACATAAATAAATGACTTTACAATTCTGAAATAATACATTAATTCATTTATTTTTATTAATCTGTCTCTTTAACGCTTTCCTACATCCTGCACATGAAAGCCTACTATAATGATACAATCAACAATGATATCTATTAATATTCAACACCCTCTCTCAATTTAAATTAACATATTTTATATCATTCTAAATTGCATAATATCCCTTTTATTCAAGTAGTCCTAAAAACAAAACAAAAATCATTAGCAGATTCTTACTAAGACAACAAATAAGAGCGAAGAAAATTGAATTATTTTTTGCCTAGTGACTTTGTGAAAATATCAGCGCATTTCTCTGATGAGCAAACATATTCAAACACAATTTCTTTTTTAAATAGAGATCCTTAATGAAATGATATTTTACTTCAATATGTTTACTCCGTTTAGAGTTTTCAAAATTTTTTATCATTGATATTGCGCTAAGATTATCAATTTTTAGAACAACTATTTCCGAATTTCCAAATTCAAACATGATTCCTTTCAAATTAATTAATTCTTGAGCTGCCAAACCAGCCGAAACACACTCAGCCTTCATTGATGATAACGCAACACAACTTTGTTTACGAGAATGCCAAGCTATGGGGTTGTTAGCATGAAAACATACGAAACCTCTAACACTTTTTCGAGTAACTTTATCACCTCCCCAATCTGCGTCGTACATGGCTTCTAACCCTGTATCGCATTTCGCATAAGTTAATCCATAATATTTCGTTGCACTTAAATATCGTAATATTCGCTTTCCAGCAGGCCATAGGTTTATAGTTGGCTTGTCTAAATATCTACTTAGATATGAAACACTATAAGCTATGTCTGGTCGTGAAGTGACCGACAGGTACCGGGTGTCTGATTAAGAGAGTCGCGCGGCTGTATCTCACAAACTATACGCCGTAGAGACTTTTATAACCAAAGTGGCCAACAGAAAATCCTGGAAATTGTTTTCAGGTTTCTAAGATGGCCGTCAGGGGGCGTAGCCGCCATCTGAAACTTTTTAAGTGATTTTTTTCTGAAATTCATAGAGTGAATATACCAAAAAAATATTTTTTGTTTAAAGCAGAGCTTTATTCGATTTCTTTTTATTTGACACCTTTTGACGTATCTATTGAAATGAAGTGGTGGGGGGTGATTCAATGTTTTTTTGAATAAACAGCTGTAACTCCTGAATAACTGAACGGATTTCAACAATGTTAATCTCGTTGGGAAAAGCATTTATTGCTTCATGGAAAAAATTTTATCTGCGACCTGTCAAATTCTTTTTTGATATAATAATAGAAAATTGATAATTTCTCTAAAAAATTAAATGCAATAACATAACTTTTTTCCATAAAAATGTATTGTGATGATGCCAAAATAGGCTAGTGGAAACCGTATCTCGATACCTTATTCCTAGCCTAAAATATCGAAGAAAGAAAATTTAGTTATCATATGATTCAAAAAGATGCCATTACACCGGTATTTATTTTCATTTATCTGTATTTTTTCCAAGAATCAATGATGAAATTTAATAATTTCATGATTTTTAAAAAATAACATTCTTATTTCAAAAACTTCAAAAAAAAAATCGAGTGGAAGCATAATAACCAATGTAATGATATGCAAGTGCAATGTAGTCAGTATATGAAGCCATGGAGGAAAATCATATGCCTAAAATCAACTTGTCAATGAATACTAAAATTATACTCATAGTGGCAGTTTAATAAGTTTTTGTGCACACAGAAGTAAGGATTGAAACAGATTGAAATACATTTTACAAACTATGAAGCTGTTGATATCACTGACGGTATATTTTGAAATTCTTCAAGATGTGGCATTGGCACAAAGAATATACAGTGCTCTATATTCGGCTTCTACGCCATGCGTGAATTTGTCCGCGTTTAGTCCGAAATTTGCGTAATACTGGCAGCTTCGACCCTATAAATTTCAGATGAAAATTCTCTATTTTCTTCAAATATGCCCAATAAATTCCCGCATGGCGTGAACGCCAATTTGGAAATCGAGTTCTATATAATCTTTGTGCCATTGCCGCATTTTGAAAACTTTCAAAATATACCGCAAACATATCTACATCTTCATTGTTCGTAAATGCATTTCAATAGTTTTCAGTCGTTACTTGTGTGTGCCACAAAAACTCATTACAGTGTCATTATAAGTTCATGTTCAATATTTGCTGACAACTTGATTTTAGGCATTTATTTTTCCTTCATGGCCTTCTCTTCTTATTCTGACTACCTTCTTGCACTTTCACCAATTATATTTATTGATTATTATGCCCCTAAACGATTTTATAAAATTTTGTTGAACTAAGAATACTAGTACCTATATGATAATCATTGAATGATGAAATTTCATCATTGATTCTTGGAAAAATATAGATAAATGATAATAAAAACCGGTGTGATGGCGTCTTTTTGAATCATATGATATCTAAATTTTCTTTCTTCGATATTTTAGGCTAGGAATAAGATATTGAGATACGGTTTTCACTAGCCCATTTATGCATCATCAAAATACATTTTTATGGAAAAAATGTTATGTTATTGCATTTAATTTTTTAGAGAAATTAGCAATTTTCTGTTATTATATCAAAAAACGCTCTCTACAGGCATAACTAAAAATTTGACAGACCACAGATGAAATGTTTTCGATGAAGCAATAAATGCTTTTCCCAACGAGATTAACATTGTTGAAATCCGTTCAGTCGTTCAGGAGTTACAGCTGTTTATTCAAAAAAACATTGAATCACCCCTCACCACTTCATTTCAATATATACGTCAAAAAGTGTCAAATAAAAAGAACTCGAATAAAGCTCAGCTTTAAACAAAAAATATTTTTTTGGTATATTCACTCGATGAATTTCAGAAAAAAATCACTTTAAAAGATTCAGATGGCGGTTACGCCCCCTGGCGTCCATCTTAGAAACCTGAAAATAATTTCCAGGATTTTCTGTTGGCCACTTTGGTTGTAAAATTTTTTACCGTAAGTCTCTACGACGAGTAGTTTGTGAGATACAGCCGCATGCCTCTCTTAATCAGACACCCGGTACATAAGACTGCATACTAATCGTCTATATGGAACGTTCTGTATTATTTCTTCTTCGCTATTCATTTCAAAATTTCATATCATTTGTGTTTCTGCTGAACGACAGTCCTTCATACCAAATTCATTTAACAATGGTGATATAATTTTTGTTAAAGTAATTTTAATTCCGCTTTCCATTTTGTTCAGTTCTATACCGAGAAAGTAGACATATTAGTTACAGTTCTAACTTGAATTCTTTATATAAATTTTTGGTTAATGAATTGACTTGTTCTTCTGGTCCTGAAATAAGTGCATCATCTACGAATAATACTAAATAAACTTCATCTTTTATATACTTAGATCTTCTGAATTTTAGATTTGACATCACCTCATTAAATTTTATATTCCAACACTTTAGTGCGTTTCTAACTCCATATAAAGAACGGTTTAGTTTCAAAACCTTTGATTTTGTTTTCAGACCTTCTGGGGGTTTAATATATACATCAGTATCAAGTGTACCATTCAAAAATGCAGTTGGTACATCAATTTGTTTCAATTTCCAATCCTTTTGCACAGATACTGATATTAATATTCTGATTGTAGGCAATCTACAAACTGGTGCATAACTATATTCCTCTCCAGAATAAGGAACTTGGAATCCTCTGGCTACAAGACGAGCTTTTTTAGTATCATCTTCTTTAACCTTGAAAATCCATTTAGTATCTATAGCAAATTGACCTTTAGGCAATGCCCCAGGACACCATGTTTGTAATTTTGCATGTGATTAATTTCATTATTTATTGCCTCTCTCCATTCTTTTGACTCACAGGCTTGTTTATACGTTGCTGGTTCTCCTTCTGTGGCTGAGAGCAAACAATAAGCTGAATAAACTTCATAGTCTTCTAGGTTTCTAGGTCGTACTACATTTCTTCCGGATTTTGTTGTTATTTTCTCTAACGGTAAGTTTTCTTCAATTTCAATGGAATCTTGTTTATTTTCTTCTCTTTCATAATTCTCAATTTCATCAATATTGTTTTCTTCACTTGCTTCTGGTTCTTTTATATTATTAATTTCATTTCCATTTATGAGCTTTTGTTCTTTTTGTGCATTTTCTTTAAATTCCATGATTAATTCATCAAATTGTACATCTCTACTTCTGATTATTTTATCTTCTTCTAGAATATACAACCTATATCCTCCTCCTCCACAATATCCTACAAACACAGCTTTATTCGCTTTTGTCTCTAATTTATTATGTTTTGGCAATAATATGTACCATGGTCGACATCCAAATATTCTCAATTTATTGAGATCATTTCTACCATGCCAATGTTAAGTTCTATTCAATTCATACGCGGAGCACTTCAGTGCTTTTCCACAAAGATATTTTGGAATATTGGAATCAATTATCTTTGTTCGAATCATGTTAAGTAATGTTCGATTCATTCTTTCGAATTTTCCATTCATTTGTGGGCTATACACCATAGTGTATTCGAACTGTATACCATTTTGTTTACAGAATTGCCTAAAACATCTTGACGAAAATTCACCGCCATTATCCAATCTAAAACGTTTCACTTTTACAACTGTCTTTCAATATTAATCACATATTCTTTCAAATTATCCTCTGCCTCATTTTCATTTTTCAAAATTTTTACTACTACAAAATGAGAAAAATCATCCAAAATTATTTGAAAATATCTACCTCCATATATGGTACATGGAGTAATAGGTCCACGTATATCACTGTGAATTAATTCACCAATCGAATTTAATCGTTTTTCATTATTTGAAAATGGAAGTCTTGTTGACTTTCCTTCAATACATGTTGAATATTTTGACTATGGGATTTTTAAATCTAGCTGATGTAAAGCATCACATCTAACATGGCCCAATCTTCTATGCCAAATTATTTCATCAAATGTTACATGGCACTTTTCATTATTGTTAACTTTATTTTCTGTATTCAATATATACAAGCCATTTTTATTTTCACATTCTAGAGAAAAATTTTAACCTTATTGTTTTATCCTTTTCTACAATGATGTCCTTTTGATGTCCATTTTGATGCTGACATCAATTTATATTTAATTTTAGGTACAATTAACGCTTCAATTAACAAATTTCGACCTTGACATTCCACTTTAAGTATTCCCTTTTCATTTGCTTTCAAAATTGTCCTATTTGCAATGTGCACCGATACACCTTGTGGTAATGTTTCTATATTAGTCATATGTTTTTCAAGATTTGCTTGAACAAAGTGGTTACTGGCACCTGAATCAAGTACACAGTTAATATTACCTGATTCAATATCATTGCTTAAATGAGCAGCATATAGAACTATAGAGTCTTCTCTCGTTCTTCCTGCAATATTTGCTTGATGATTTTGGTGAAAAATAAAATTTCTACCTCGACTCATATTTCGCCCTCTATAACTTCTGAAATTTCTGCCTCTTTCTCAGTAGTTATTAAACGAACCTCGATTATTTTCTGTTTTTGAATTTCTTTTCGGACACTGAGCTTGAAAATGTTATGGACTTTCACATGTATAACAGTTTCTATTAATACTTGTAACTTGAAAACTAACTTCATTATCTTCTTGGAATTCACTTTTATTTCCTCATCCAAAAGTCTAGCTTTCACAAAATCCATTTTTTTAACATCAGATACTGTTTACTGTTTCCAATGCAGTAACTACTGTATCAAATCTCGAAGGCAATGACAGCAACAAATAGCACACTCGATCAGTATCATCTATATTTGAACCTATGTCTGTCAACTCTCTGATAATTGTATCGAATTTCAGAAAATGATCTTCCAATTTTTCTGTAGTTTCGGATCTTAAGTTAAGAAGTTTTCTCCATAAAGAAAGTTTAGTAAATGAACTTGTTCTCACGAAAATATCTGTTAATGCGTGTAATTGTTCTCTTGCACTCTATATATATATATATATATATATATATATATATATATATATATATATATATATATATATATATATATATATATATATATATATATATATATAGTTGGATTTTGTGAATTATTTATATAATACAATACTTTTCACAATTCTGACATAATACAATAATTCATTTATTTTTATTAATCTGTCTTTTTAACGCTTTTCTATGTCCTGCACATGAAAGCCTACTATAATGATACAATCAACAATGATATCTATTAATATTCAACATATTGAAGTTAAATATTTGATATCCGTTCTATCATTTACGACTTTATTCAAATTTTTTTGAATATGTAACATTTCTAAAATTTCTCTGCGTTTTTGATCATTTTCTATTTCTAAAATTTTTGTGCTGTCAAAGTTGAAACTCTGATTCTCATTGTTTTTATGTTTTATTAGTGCTGTGGTTTGTGTTTATGTACATTTGTGTGCTTTTAAACTTTCTTCTAAGTTTTGAAAAGTTTGTCCTATATATGATTTATTACAGGGTATACTATGAACAACATGAGATTTTTGCAGAAGAGGTGTTTTACTTTTTAATTTAGAATATATTTGTTTTATTTGATTTTGTGCAGTGTGGGCTACTTTAATATCGTGTGGATTTGAAATATGTGATATTTTGTTACTTATATGAGGAATATATAAAAGAGAAATATATTTTTTGTTAATATTTTTTTTTGACGTTTCTAATGTGTTGTACAGTTTATGAATTCTATTTCTGGTGATTTTCTGTTTGAGTTTTATTGGGTAATCGTTTTTTATGAAAAATTCATGGACATCTTGTAATGTTTCATGTCTGTGTGTAGTTGAAGTAAGTTCAAGTGCTTTGTCTATATATCCGATAGTTAAACTCTTTTTTTGTGATAAATGATGTGTACTGTTGTAGTTCAATGTTTTTTGTGAAAAAATTTCTTTTCTATGCCATTTTGTAATAATTTCATTGTTTTTGTATATGAGAGTAATATCAAGAGAATTTAATGTATTGTTTGTTTATTTTTATAGAGTAAATTGTAATTTTCCATTGCAGTCGTTGAATTTTTTGAGACCATCATCAATAAATTCTTCTGATGTTAGTATAAGGCAATCATCAACATACCTTTTGAAAGTTATAATTCGTTCATTCGAGTGATTTAATACATTTTCTTCTAAATATTCTAAAACTAATTGAGCTATAACACTCAAATAGGACTTCCCATTGCTACACCATCAATTTGTTGGTAGAAGTTATTTTTATATTGAAAATAGTTTGTGCCAAGTGCACAAAACTCTCTCGATCTAGTAGACCATCTTAAAACTTTAAAACTACCTAACAATTACAAATTTTTTTCATTAGATGTTGTTTTTCTTTATACCAATATTCCAAATTTTTAAGTTCCAGTAATAATTGATGATAAATGGAATGTTATCAAAAATTATAGAAATATTCCTGAAACCGATTTTATAGAAGCAATTCAATTTGCACATGGTACAAACTATTTTCAATATGAAAATAACTTCTACCAACAAATTGATGGTGTAGCAATGGAAAGTCCTATTTTCAGTGTTATAGCTCAATTAATTTTAGAATATAGAAGAAAATGTATTAAATAATTCGAATGAATGAATTATAACTTTCAAAAGGTATGTTGATGATTGCCTTATGATAACATCAGAAGATTTTCTTGATGATATTCTAAAAAATTCAACGACTTTAATAAAAAATTACAATTTACTCTAGAAAAAGAAACAAACAATACATTAAATTTCCTTGATATTACTCTCATACACAAAAACAATGAAATTATCACAAAATGGCATAGAAAAGAAATTTTTTCACAAAGAACATTTAACTACAACAGTACACATCATTTATCACAAAAAAAGAGTTTAATTATCGGATATATAGACAAAGCTCTTAAACTTACTTCACCTACACACAGACATGAAACACTACAAGATGTCCATGAATTACTCATAAAAAAGGATTACCCAATTAAACTTATACAGGAAATCACCGAAAATAGAATTCATAAACTTTGCAATACATAAGAAACGACAAAAAAAGAAAATTATAACAAAAAATATATTCCTACTCCATATATTCCTCATTTAAGTAATAAAATATCACATATTTCAAATCCACACGATAATAAAGTAGCCCACACTGCACAAAATCGAATAAAACAGATATATTCTAAATTAAAAAGTAAAACACCTCTTCTGCAAAAATCTCATGTTGTTTATAGTACCTATACCCTGTAATAATTGTAATAAATCATATATAGGACAAACTTTTCAAAATTCAGAAGATAGACTAAAAGAACACAAATATACCAAAAAACAAACCACAGCACTAATAAAACATAAAAACAATGAGAATCATAGTTACAACTTTAATAGCATGAACATTTCAGAAATAGAAAAAAAACAAAAACGCAGAAATTTTAGAAATGTTACATTTTCAAAAAAATTTAAATAAAGTCGTAAATGATAGAACAGATATCAAACATTTAAGTTCAATATACGCAGATTCAATTGTTTAATTTTTCTAAGAAACAAAATAAATCAAAACAAAATAATTCAACAAACAAACTCTAACCATAAAAACTCATCTTCTTAGACAAAATCTAAACATCTAGAATTTTCAATTTTTCTAAAAAAAAAGTATAGTTTAGAACATGTGATCTCCAAAATTACAAGTAATGTCTTTTTAAAGACAACAATCAAATATTTTAAACCTATTTTGTACAATACGTGGGTGAAGGTTTCTGTGGTGTCCTTTCCATCTAATATCAACAGACCTATCTGTTGATATTGGACTAAATAGCACGTAATCAATAACTGAAGACGGCCACAGCCGTATTAAAACATGTTTGAAAAAAAGATGAATAGTACCCTATTCTTTGACTTTCCAAAATCAAAATAATTTGAACCTATTTCGAACATTACGTGGGTAAAGGTTTTTGTGGTTTCCCTTACCATCTAATAATATCAGATTTGAATGTTAATATTGGACTGAATAGCACGTAATAAATAACAGAGAACGGCAACAGCCGAAAAATTTTGATAAAACATAGTAATCTTTTTTAACTATTCAAAATTTTTTAAATCAATGAATGCCAAAGATATTTCAATTTTTCGAAACATTTGATAAAGCCACGAATGTCGTTGCGAAATGTCAACTTTTTAATAAAATCGAGTTTTTTAAGATTCGCCAAGTCTGTTATTGCTAATAATTAACTAGGTTATATATATATATATATATATATATATATATATATATATATATATATATTTATATCTATATATTTATATATATATATTTATATATATATTATATATATATATATATATATATATATATATATATATATATATATATATGTATATATATATATATATGACTTGATTTGTGAGTGATTCAATCGCTATCTCACCTTTAATGTTGTTTTTTATTGATTCTTTTTAAAACAAATGGGACCACTTTCAGAAATCCAAAAAATTTTATGATATATATTTTTGATGTCTGATGTATATTTCATTTTAAATGAACACCAGAGCGACATTCAATGAAATAAATGACGAAAATAACTTACAGGAATTCCATCTGGTGGATCTTCACTTATCATGGCCACAATACCAACAGACATGGCTGCTCTCATAAGATACGCCATGAAGCCACACAAAAATAACAATAATATTTGGAGATGCCTGTGCCCCATTTCTGCAACAAATAGTATGCTAGTTTGTTGCCAATTTTTTCTTATATTATAGATTCTTGCCCACCTGTCGACTGGTGAGATTCTACCACAGGTATAATAGGCTTCTTAAAAATGCCTAGTGACTCGATGATCTTTAGAAAAGCAAAGACTATCGATAAATATTCCGAGGGAAACATTCTCTCATTTTGATCTTCTGTAGAGCCTATCTCGGTGGATACAACATGAAAGTTTTAGTTCATTCATTTTTAATAAAAACGGCTACAATACCAGCTGAGAAGACTGCTCTCATTAGATACGCCATGAAGACACACAAAAATAACAATAATATTTGGAAACGCCTGTGCCCCATTTCTGCAACAAATTGTATGCTACTTTGTTGCCAAATTTTTCTTATATTATTTAACATACTATTTCAGTGCTAATAGACTTGTCGCTTTATAAACGTAAAATGAGTAGTAAAAAAGAGAATCGAATGAACAGGTTCATATACAAATTGAAATTTCTGGCTTAAGTGCATAAGGTGGAAGATAGATTCTTGCCCACCTGTCGACTGGTGAGATTCTACCACAACAGCTATAATAGGCTTCTTAAAAATGCCTAGTGACTCGACGATCTCTAGAAAAGCAAAGACTATCAATAAATCTTCCGAGGGAAACATTCTTTCATTCTGATCTCCCGTAGAGCCTATTTAGAAATATCCAACATGAAAATTTTAGTTTATCCATTCTAGATGAAAACGCTAATTACAACACCACCAATTATTATGATAACATCAGAAAACTGAATATGTATTTCTGCAATAGACGCGGGGTAGTTCATACTAATAATAAAGTTAACCAACTTCAACACTAGGCAAAATCAGATAACGCAATATTCTTACAATAACTGGCACTCAAATTAGTCCAAATTATGCCACCACATATAGTTCGAGAGCTAGCAACGCTGTCAAAACGGAAATTTTCGGTAAACTGATTTCTTTTTGTTTTCAACTATTTTCAACTCTTTTCCTCAACCGCGCTGCACTTCGCGAAGACTTTACCATTGAAATCGCACCTCGATCTGCTTCGTTATTAGTAGGCGCTGCACTTCGGGGCTACACATTTTATTTCGAATCGAATAGCGACCTGGTTCGCACTCTGTACGCGATGCACTCCGCGAGGATTCTAACTAAGTCCAGGACAATATTCACATGCATAAAGGAGGGTCCACACTTGCTATGTAACACTGTTATATAGCAAAGTTATATAATATATTACATAGTTTCTGATCATATTTAGCAAATTTCGCTGCTATATAACTTGCTAGATGTTAACCGTACGTACACTGCTATTAGAACATAAATCAACACGTCCAGATTTGCTAAATTTGTACTTTAACTACTGGTGTTTTCAGAGACGCGCGCGAGGGGGAATCGTTTTGGGTATCGTATTTTGATTATGTATAGTAGTATTTGGTTGTGAGCTGATATTGATCTATTTATTCACATAATTGTCAATAATAATTATTAATGGAGTGGAGCAAAGAGAAGACGTGCCAGCTTATTGAATTTTATAGAGACCATATAAAGTTATAGGATACCCGAAGTCCCTTATTCAAAGTTAAACAAAAAAAGCATGATGCATCGATGGAAATTGCAAAAAGTATAAATTTGGAAAAAGAAGACGCTCAGAAAAAAATGCGTTGTCTAATAGGCTAGTTTCAGAGGGAACACAAAAAAACCAAATCGATTGCTGGCTTAGATGAAGTGTATGATTCCAAATGGTTTGCTTTTAAATTATTAATGTTTTAAAAAGACAAAAATACACCACGAGAAACAACCGAGTTAGGCATTGAAAAGGTAAGCTAAGATTTTAAATCAGGTAATCCATAAAAATCTATATTATAAAAAAATAAAATTACCTATATTTTCTTTAAGTTATAAAAATGAAAACTTACTCTATCAATTCAAATAAAAATTAGTATATGCTAAACGCCCTAAATGAGCACCTATTTTTAATTTCAGGATACAGAAACCGAACAGTTGGAAGTAGTGGAAGATTCTTTAATCTTTGGACCAATTAAGTTTATCAAGTGCTCAAAGTCGGAGCTACTCATCCTACAAACATTTTTAAAATTTCCCTTGTATTCTAATCACCAATTCAGCAGGGCGCCATCATCCTTTTCAGATCTTCTAATAATTGAGTTCCACTGTATCTAGATCTTGCTTGTAGGCTACGACGAACCCACAATCACCTTTTTCGCGACTTTTTTTTTACTTTCTTCAAAAATAATTACGCACGCCGCTGCTGCCAGCAGAGCGGCTCTCTCGCAAAAAGGATTCATGATTACTAAAATTATAATATGGACACCACTTGCTATTCTAAACATGTAACAAGTAACATGTTAAATAGCAATGTTATATAACATGTCACTAAGTGTGGATACTCCTTTATGTTAGCTTAACCTGTAGGGAAACGAATTTTTCATCATTTTTACTTTGAGACATTATTTTATCATATATAATAGGGTCTGATTCTAATACAATAATTTCATCACTTTGTCTAGACTAGAATCATCAGGATCAGCTTGGCCTGTATGGTGACGGAATCAATTATGTGAATATTTACACTTGGATGAATTTCGTGCTCAGTGAATATAAGGTTGACTAGAGTTTTGTAAAATGATTTTGAATAGCTCCTAATGTTATTATACATACATAACGGGGAATTGTGAAAAATCCACAGTGGATTACGTTTATTTTTGTCCTGATTGAATCCTAGTTATCCTCTAATGAAGCACAGTGGAAATTAGCTGAATTTTAAGAGCCAATGATGTGCCTATATGGATTTCGTTGCAGAGAAGCTACAGACATGGAGGTAAGTATGAATGTGGTTGATTCCGCACGTAGCGCGCTCATACTTTGGTATATATTGGGAGAGCTGAAGGGTCGAGGGAGGTTCTTTTGGGGGTATTTTCTGTTGATTTCCTGCCTCGAATGAGTAGTTTAGGGGACAAAATGATTTTTGTAAATTTTAGAGAATGTGTTTGAGATTGGTAATTTATGTTCGTAAAATGTAATTGCTTTGATATATAACAATAATTTACTTCGTTTGAATCAGATCTCAATGTGCTTCGCCATCAACACGCGACACACTCCTCAAAAAATACGACCTTTGTGACGGAGCTCTGCTGCTCATTCTTTTTTTTAGTTTGCAGACTATCAGTTACTAGAAAATTACAATTGATCAAAAGAAGATTGTGAGAATTATAACAATATTCAGAACAATGACAGCAGCGGCTATTACTATGACTATGAAAGTGCATCAGTTTCGTGTGGCACAATTATAGAATTAAGATTAGTTGTAATTTGCGTGTAGTTATCGAATAATTAAAAATGGAAAGTGTAGTTATTTTAAATTTCAAATAATTTCTTTTCTTCGTCAAATTTTAGCCTAATTTTGATTAAATTCCTCTATTACATGATCAAATTTCATTATGTTTTCACCATAATAAACTCAAATATATTTCTGTATTTTTCTCACCACTCTATTTTGCAGCTATCTCTGTCTGACGACTAGCATATTACTATGACTACCAGCATACTACTGGGATACTTTTTCATCTTGCTCTTTATTAAGAAATGAAATTATTGTTTGGCAAATTAAACTTTTACATTTCAATATGTGCGTAACATCATATTGAAATTTCAATTGAAAACAGTGAATAAAATGTTTCTATAATTATTTGAAGAATTGATATTTCTGCTTATATAAATACAATGCAAATAGGTGAACGCAACCCCTATCTCCAACCAGTTAGCCCGCATGGGGACTAAGGGTGGGAAAGAGATGAGATACCAAAAAAGAAAGCGTTGTAAGGACTAATATCTCCTATGTCCTGAGTATTTAGATTTTAGGTCATCGTGAATAATCCTTAGATGTCGACAACATCGACGTAGTGTGGCTATTATTCGCAATTAATAATCTCCAAAGTTTGAAGAAAAATAAAATAGTGAGTTCGCTGACTACATTACATTTATAGGAACGGCCACCAACAGGAGGTCTGTCAGTGCTTCCACATCTGGCGATCAACGTGTTTCGCAACTGGAATCCAAAAACGGCGCGATCTTCGCGAAGTCATTTGTAGAAGGAGATTTTATAATTTGTTTGATTTTAAGGCCCCCACGAGACAAGCAACGAATTTTTCGGGAAAACAATTCCTTATCAATCATGAATTAGTATCACAAAACCAAACCACTAAGCCAACGAACTTTTTCTTTTGGGAATCCAGTTTCACCTAGCACCGAACATATCTTCACTAATGCTAGGTAAGCTGCACAGAAGCTTAGTAGTCTTTTTGTGCTTAATTGCTGTTGACGCCTATGCAGCCATTGTGGCATCCTATGACTCTAATTTTAATCAATGAATGGTATTCATTTATGCTTGGAGTTTTATTCCTAAGCACTCCTTGCATCTATTTGAGTCAATTAATAGAATAGTAAAAAGGTTAACAGTCATTGATATCTTTTACAGAGTTAAATCTATGGTATGCTCTACTTTCATAGGTGTTTTTGGTTTGCTATGACTTGCAGATGTTAAAAACTAGCATTAATTGCCGTTTATTCACTTCAGCTCGGGGCGCTTGAGTAGCTCAATGAGCTTTACGAGTTTCTTTTAAAAATTCGCGAATTTTTTTTTTCCGGTAGAGCTTGACATCTCGTGCAGCTAGTAGAGTGTCACATCTACAACAGCTCCCATCATACCAAATGAGCTGAATTTATTGAAATCTGAGGTGCTTCTTGATGCATAATGAACTTTGGGTGAATTCATCAAACTTTGGGCAAGGAAGTGGCGGTTTGATGCATTTTTTCAATCTGGTGACAAAATATGTGGAATAGTATATAGTATAATTAGTGGGAAAAGCATAATATTCCCAAACGACTGTGATAATTACCAGACGAGGAGCGTAGCGACGAGTCTGGTAACACAGGAGTTTGGGAATATGCTTTTCCCACGAATTATACATACTATTTTTTCTCCGATCGTTGATTTACATTTAAAAATTAATTAATTAAAAAATATTTCATCCAAGATGTAATCAAGTAAGTTTAAATAGGTTTTTCTATGTTCATATTGAAATATAGAAGTAGTAACCATGGAAATTACTCTGTTATGACAAAAGTAAAATAATTTTAAAGCTGGTTTTGTTTGATTCGTTGTATTTTATAAGGAATTAAAAAAGAATAAGTAAACATGAACACTGATAGTGATTATTTGTTGTCTTGCACGGCTCCTGAACTATTAGAAGCCGCGAACGTGGCTTCACTTAATTTACTTCCGGCGAAATCCAGAGAGAAGTTTGAACTTGCGTACCAACGCTTCATTAATTTTTGTAGAAAAAACAACAGTGTATCTTTTTCTGAGAATGTACTGATGGCGTATGTTGCTGAATTGGCTAAAACAATGAAATCCATTATTCCATGCTTCGATCAACTTTGTCTGTTAAAAATAATATTAATATTGCCCAGTACCAAAAACTGAGAGCAGTTTTAAAACGTCAAGCTACAGGATACAAAAAATGTAAATATTAACAACAATTATAAAAATTAAAACCATACTTTGTTTCATTTTAATGTAATAATCCATTTGTTACATTACCGCACGCTACAGCAGTGCAGTAAGAATATTACAGCACTGTTATTTTCTAATTGCTAGCAACTGACCACTATTCTGGAATGTTGAGCTTTTCGCATAGAAAACAGGTCAAAATAGTGTCACTTTTCCCACGATCGGAGAAAAACTAATTATCTACAACATGAAAAATTCAGCCTCCTAAGATTTTTGAATGATGCATGATACAGAAAAGTTTCAAGAGGATTTTGCACCGACAAACTCCCTCCAAATTGAATAAATTGAAAATCTGTTTATAGATTGATTCGATGTTGAGAAAGTGCCTCTTAGTGGTTCAAACTTTGTTCTCTGTTGTTTTTTTCATGCAAAGATTCTTACTTTCTCATGCTGTTTGAAGAATTATGCATCTCCACAGGTGATTAACATTGAGATAAAGGGTTTAAATTTCTTATATGGATTGAGTTAATATTAGAAAAGTGCTCCTTGGTAGTTTTAACTATTTTTTTTAGTCGCCAACTACGCCTACGGCTTCGGTACGCTACGCCTACCCTTCTACAGGGTTGAAATTTGGTATGTGGATTGTGTGTATGTTAAAAAAGTGCATGTTGTGTTTTTCCTGAATTTAATTCATTTGCTAAAATTTTTTGTTGAAATTTCAATCGTTTTTGGGGACTTTCCGGTAATGCGAATATCTGCAGACACTCCAAGTTTGAGTTGAAGGCAGAAACTTGGTACGTGAATTCGGCTGAAGCAAGAAAGATGCTACTAGGAAATAACATTTTTTTTTCACCGGCACAATTTGTATGTAATAATTTCATGCGCTTTTGCAGGTATTTAATCTATGTGTATTTCCTCAGCCTGTTTAAATTAACCTAGGGAGTGAAAACTTCTGTGATATTGCTAATGCGTTTTTTCATTCTGACGATACTGGTCAGGACATTAGAAAATGTAATGAAATTATTGTGTTATCATCGGTTCTTTGAATTTTCAATGTAACCAGGCATCTTCGATGAGTCGATTAAATTGATGTTGAAAGATTCCATTCCGTATGGGAGAAGCTGTTTTACAGCAGCCCCTCAAGCCTCAAAACGAGAACACATCGAGAAGCAGAAGAAGATGGGGCACAATAGATCTAATAAGGTCGCAGCGCATCGGTCACCATCCAAACCTACCAATACCAATACCAATGGGAGAAGCTGAATAAAGCGTGTATAAATTGTTCTTCTAACAGCGAAGAGCATAGCGAACCAGTTCTAGATGCGATTCGAAAATAAATTAGTTATCTCGAAGTTTTCATTGATAGCAAAGCAGGCCGAGAAGCAATTCGAAAATGACTAGTATGCGCGAAGTGCAGCGCGACTGAGGAAACTAGTTAAAACCCACAAGGGATCATACCTAAATATCAACTGAATCCAAGTAACAAATTTCAAAAATCTAACTCAATCTGCAGAAGCTATGTAGGTGAGCAAATTCAATAACTACAAAAAAACAATAACTAATTAAAAACGGCGGCGGTTGATAAAAAATTTATATTTTCTTGCATGATCTCAATCAACCTACAAATTTCTAGCCATCTGTCTCAATTTGGGAGGGTTTGACAGTGCAAAAGCGGGCCAAGAAAGATGAGTCTCAGATATGTTGCAAATAATTAATTTCCACATATTTTGCCGCCAATGGACCTTCTCGCCACTCCCTTCTCCAAAGTTTCGAACTGTTAAAAAATTTTTCCATTTATCCAATAACTATATAAATAATAGCTTCTCTCAGCCTGGGAAGCAACTCCTGATATATAGTTATTATAGGTGGATATATATATATATATATATATATATATATATATATATATATATATATAGTATATATATATATATATATATATATATATATATATATATATATATATATATACAGGGTTGGGATAAAGTATGGAACCAAGGAAATATCTTTTGAACATAAAGGAGAATATTTATGAAATTTTGCAGGTAAGTCAAATGGCGCAAAATGCATTTGATGTATGATTTTTTGCTGATAATATACTTCCGGTTGTACCGAAAATAGACCTTTAGTCGCTTATTTTAAATGGGATACCCTATATATTACTACACTTTTGGATTGTACTTAAGATTTTAGGCAGATTCTATGCATCATGTCCTATACCTAAGTCTGAGCGTATTTGACATATTTAGGTTTTTATGTCAAAAACGACGAATGGAAACCCTAATATAATTATCAATTGTTCCTATAAGGAAGCCTTTTTTGCTTACTTTGGGTTAGATTCCTTGTTGAAAAAAACCTACTTTAATAGATTTTGTATAATATTTGGATTATCATACTGAGTGTTCAAAAAAATAGGACCTAAAATGAGATTGGGAAAACTAACAAAAATCAATTTTTTCAAATGGAAACACCCCCATTTTTCTTATTTTGTAGTATTAAGTTAAAATGAAGGTAACTTTGTATACGGTTATTCATACCTAAAATTTTAAGTTTTCGAAATATTACCAATTTAATATTTTTATATGGTGATTTTGCATTTATTTGTTAAACAATTAGATCGAATATTTCCCTCCTGTCAAAAATCCCTTGTAAATGGAATGCAATTATCGAAAATTACAGCGATAATTGCATTGTAGAAAGCGAAAGAGCCCTGCGATAATTGCATTGTAGACCGATAATTTCATAGTAGCATAGTTCATATTACGGTTATTGATGACAAGACGAGAATTTATGAATTACTAACGTCAGCTTGACAACTTGAAAGTTTATTCGGGAAATATTCCCCAAAATTACACTCGTGCATCAAAATAACCGGATAATTTCGCATTCCAGCGTGTTGTCTTTAAAAAACTGCATTCGGTCATTTTCATATTTTTGAGAAAGAACCTTCGGTGTCGGGCTCTTTCTCCAAAAATGAAAATGAACTCATGCAGTTTTTTGACAACACGCTGTCATGCAAAATTATCGGTTATTTTGATGCACTTGTGCAATTACTTACGATAATCTTCGTTTGTATAATTTAACCGGAGTGCCATAACGATGATTTGAAATGTCAAAAACGATCGTGGCTATCCTAGATCTAATTGTTCATTGTTGATTAAATGCAAAATCGCCATATAAAAATATAAGATTGGCAATATTTCGATAACTTAAAATTTTAGGTATAGATAACCTTATACGAAGTTACCTTCATTTTTGATGCTTAATACTACAAAATAAGAAAAATGGGAAGGTTTCCATTTGAAAAAATTGATTTTTGTCAGTTTTTTCAATCTCATTTTAGATCGTATTTTTTGAACACTCTGTATGATTAGTTATCCAAATATTATAAAAAATCTATTGTAGGTTCTTTTCAACAAGGAATCTATCCCAAAGTAAGCAAAAAAGGCTTCCTTATAGGAACAAATGATAATTATTATATTAGGGTTTGCAATCGTCGTTTCTGACATAAAAACCTAAATATGTCAAATACGCTTAGACTTAGGTATAGGACATGATGCATAGAATTTGCTTAAAATCTTAAGTAAAATCCAAAAATGTAATAATATATAGGGAATTCCAATTAAAATAGGCGACTTACGGTCTATTTACGTTACAGCCGGAAGTATATCATCAACAAAAAATTATACATCAGATGCATTTTGCGCCATTGGACTTACCTGCAAAATTTCATAAATATTCTACGTTCTAATTTTCGTTCAAAAGATATTTACTTGGTTCCATACTTTGTCCCAAACCTATATATATATATATATATATATATATATATATATATATATATATATATATATATATATATATATATATATATATATATATATATATATATATATATATATATATATATATATGTATATATATATAAATGATATCGAAAAAATTTCGGCAATCGTAGTCTGAAACGGATATAAAAACTACCGCAGATCCTGGTATACCTACGATACAGTGCAATAAATTATTATTTTCCGAGAAAATACACGATCAATAAAAGTCACTTGCAATAATGTTATTACTTCGAATTTTTCTAAAATCAATCAAAATCAATCAAATGATCAACTGATTAAATATTAGAAATGTAATCTTTACTACAAGATCGTGAACTTTTGAAAATATTCAAATATGGAAGATATCGTATCTTGTATACAGTTTATGAAGTAAAAATGCCAGTTTAAACGACCCAAGTTCCAGGGAAAGATCGAAGGAAGAAAGGAAATCCGAAGAGAGAGATTATTGTGGTTAAAGAACATCAGACACTGGACAGAGATGAGCGATTTCTAACCATTCTAAAATGATGCCACTAGCGTCTACGTATTTTTAAAAAAAAATAAATTCACATATTATTTTCAAGCCTGTTAACAAGATGCACATTTTGAATAAATAACAATTATTTTGAATTTGCTATATTCAAATGATTGAAGGGAATGTGAAAAGCTGAAAAGAACTCGCCAGATGAAATCATGAGCAATTTTAAGTGTTGAAAAAATATTTGGTAATTTTGTCTTTAGATTCACGAACTTAGACGCAACAGATCAGAAAAAACTGAAATATTCAATAACTCACTGGTAAAGCCATATTCCTGAATGATCTTCGATTGTTTTCTGACACGATCCATAGTGTAATTTTTAATAGACGAACGTTTCGCTGTTCTTATGACGAAAAACTGAATCTGGCTTCTTGGTGAAGTCTATATGAGAATTGATTGATTACAGATAACAACTTACTCAAGTGGGTACCTTGTAAATGCTATCTTGGAAATAACCCTATTTAAAAATTGATAGAACAATTGATTGAATATTTTGATCTTTAATCCTAGATAATATCCATTAAAATTGATTGCAGAAAAATATTATTTCGAAAAATAAGGTAGACATTAAGTATTCATCTATAAACATTTTCATTGAAATATTTTATTATGTTAAATAGTGAACTTTTCTAATGCAAAATATAATATGAGGATTTAGTGTAGTTAAATATCAACTGAAAGTCAGTCAGGCGCGGATCCAGGCCCGACATTTGGGGGGGGAACTTTTAGATAGCCAAAAGGTATTGGTCTTTTGGGCAATGATAAATCGATTAGCTTCCAATCAAAACACTATTTTCAAACGTATTTAAAACTGTATTCATAGACATTACATTTAAGAATAAGCTTACACAGATTTAGTTTGACTTCTGACTTAAAAAAATTTAACATATGTGGGCTACAAAAGATGGAGAATATTATAAAATGGAAATGTCATAAAGTAACTCGAATTATTAGTTATGTTTCACCCCAAGTGAATAACACAAGAAAAATAAAAACAAATATATTTATATACAATTTTGAGAGTTTGAACAGTTTTAATTTCAAAACAGGAAAATTCTTAAAACTACTATGTACATTAAAAACAAATTGTGAGTCTTTTTATAAAATAGTAAAAGAAAAATAGGTAAACAGAAAAGTGAATAAATCAAAGAAAATCAAAGAAAACGATCTCTCTGCTCTGGCGTTGCTTACTGGCAATGTACATAAAATTTGAAGAAGGATGTGAATCGTCGGGTAAATATCTTTATCATAGCCATTCAAAGCATCAATTGCTGAAATGCTTGAAGGGACTTCTCCAATGTTAATTGTTTCGTTTTTCCACTTTTGTTGCCATAAGCTAACTTCTCCCTTTAACTTCATAGTTTCCAGGATCTTATTAGCACTCAACAAAGACGAAAACCTATTTATGATGCATTGAATAGTTTCATTCAACTCAGCACTTGTCAATTTCACGATGGACTCAGGAAGTAATAAGGGCAATTTGAAGGCGTCCAAAACATCTGAAGAAAACCTTTTCAAATCTGCACATACACTATCTAAAAGTGGTACATATGAAGATATCCTGAAATAGTCCTCGGGGTTTTGAATATCGTAGTTTGGTCGTTTAGTTTGACGGCCACAAGTTCTAGGTTTCCTAATGTCAACATTCAGAGTTTTAGCCATTTCCTTAGCGCCCGTGAAAATATTTTCAAAATGTGATTTAGCATCTGATCTTCTCTTCTCTAAATCAATAATCAAATATTTGACTACTTGAGCAGCTTTTGCCAAATCAAGGGACTCTTTTTGTAGAAGAGTACTTAAGGTTAGAGTACGCGCCAAAACATCACTCAGACAAAACAAGCCTACTATGAACTCTGAGTCACACAAAGTCCCTGATAGTATGGCTGCTTTGCCTGCGGAAGTTTTATCCTTCCACTCACTTATTTCATCTAAGGTTTTTACAATTGAAGGCAAGGTTGACACGTATTGCAGAACCCCATCATGCCTCTCAACCCATCTTGTTTCACATAGCCGTTTGAGTTTTCCTCCAATATGAGCATTAAGCACTGTAGCTCGTTTAGGGAAAGAAAAGAACGACGTCACTTCCTTTATTAAACAAACAGTTTTTTCAATGCTGGTTATTTTACCACATTGCGAAATACTCAAATTGAGTTTATGATTATAACATGGTGTCATTATTGCATTTTTGGCGGTATTTTGTATTTCTCTCACAACACCCATGTTGTCTGATATCATAACTGTGTATCCATCTGTTCATATTCCTACACACCTTTCCAAAGGAAGTTGTACGGACTGTAGCTCGCCTAAAACAATTTGGCCTATGGATTTTCCAGTCAACGATAACTCATTTCAAAAGATTTCTACTGTCTGGTCTGAGCTTGAAATGTTTTGAAGACCACCTTCATCAGCAGAGTCAGAGTCATCACTCTCATTTTCGTCAAAATTTACTTCTTCTTTTTTTTTCTTCGCAGATTGCAAGCCGCCGAAGGCATCAATGAAGGTCAGAAAATCTTCCCTTACTTCAAATTTGTTACTGGTGTCCAGCACGTTCACATACCTAAGAACCAAGGTGACTTGTTCCTTTCCTGAAATATTAGGCGTTTCGTCGAAAATTATTGAGAAAAATCGTGATTTCAAAATGCGATTGATGATTGATTCGGTTATTTCCAATCTGCAGCAGTCTATAATGTCATTTTGCGTGGATTTACTGATGTAGGTTGCTCTACTAGATGAATTTTTTAAGTGACTTTCCAAAACCGTGTCACCTGCATCGACCCTGAAGCGAAGCAATGCTCTGAAGTTCCCTTCATTCTGTAAGGGTGTTTGGTCAACTTCAATTTTACCATCATCCCGATGTCCTCTAAGGAGAATATTTTGTCTACCAAGCATTATTATAGTCTTGACAATAGGCAACAACCTTTTTCTGTTTTCTTGTGACAAATTGAGTCTGTAGGCATTGACAATGTTGCTCACGTCGTGCACAGGGTTGTTATAGGTTTTTAAAAAATCTTTACCAGCTAATACTGCATCTTTATGGTGTGGGAGACTGCTGTGCTTTTCTAGAACACTATCGGACCCTGTAAGCTTTTTGAAGTTAGTAAGAGGAACCGCGACTAAAGTCTTTAGAGTAATATTTTTGCAGAATTCTCCTTCGTTGCGGTTGGTAAACCATGGGCAGTATTTACAAAATAGCCCCTTCTTTGATGAGGACAAAACCAACCAATCATATTTTTGCAAATGGTGTGATCGAACTCTTGGGGCTCAAACTTAATAGGAGCATCTAGAAGTGAGTCCTCACTGGCTTGCAATCTCTTTTGTGGTTTAGTGAAGAAAGATGATATGAGCTTTTGCCCTTTTCTGTTAGCCTGTAACACACATTAAGGTAAGCATGTGAGAAGCATATCAACGGAATCGAACCAAAATAAATATTTACCTCACTTCAACAGTAATGTATTTTACAGCATTAGATAGAAGACACCGATATCTGCAAAATGAAAGAAATCCCGAGTAAACACAACGCGTAATACCAAAGTTATAGCCTCTTCAAAAGGCTTGCGTAACACGGACAAACTTAATTTTTATTGCAGATTTGGATTCAACGTGCCTTGAAAAGCAAAAAGCCAAAGTTTGAGGTATGATTATAATAGAAAATTGGTTCGATTCCAGGAAATGATATCCCAGAAGTTAAATCAATAATTAAATATATTTATTTACTGTTACTACAGCATCATGTCAAAAATTGTTGCAATGGTCGAATGCGTTCTCAAATTATATTCATTCAATATTACTTGAATACCAATGAAATATGATATTTACTTACCATTATACAAACAAATAGAAAACAACTGTTTATTCTGGACTCTGGTTGTCTACACTCCTAGTATTTATATATTTTTCTCCTTTTTGGGGTTCATAATTCTGATTGGTGAATTGAAAATAAGAATAATTGATGGAATATCAGAGATAACGCCTGAAGATCAAAAAAAACGATCAAAGGAGCCGCGCTTCACACAAAAATAGATGGTAACGTTTGTCGAAGAGATACCGACAAGCTTCATGAAGCGCAAATCGGGGTAAGCAGGGAATCACATACTGACGCGCGACAGTGATATTTAAGACCTAATTGCGGCACATTTGAACATGTTCGATGCCTGCGCCCGACGCAAATATTTATTGGGACACGTTTGATTATAGAAATTGGTCCATATTCATATTATTTCTGACCTCATTGCATTTCCATTCCCCATCTGCACTTTCAACAAATTTGTTTCAGAAATTGAATCAAATTAAATTTTTGCTGATCTTGTAATTATTTTAACCTTAGTATGTCAAATTCTAAGGGGGTCCAGCAAAATTTTAGGTGGGGCCCGGGCTATTTGGGGGGAGGAACGTTCCCCCAGTTCCTCCCCTTGGATCCGCGCCTGAAGTCAGTTAACCATTGACATATTTTAGAAGAAATCAAGGTCACCTGGCAGTGAAGTTTTGAAAATTAAGATGATTTTTTTGGGAACCATACGGTGGATTGCATCTTCCCGCCACTTTTTTTCCGAAGTATGGAGATACCAACATGTGACGGATATATATATATATATATATATATATATATATATATATATATATATATATATATATATATATATATATATTCATATACATAATATATTTTTTCAATGAATGAAGGTAGTTTGTTCTCAGAATCCCAGAATGGATTTCCCAAATTTATAATTATACTTCGCAAACCTTGTATCTGTGTAGGTTTGAACTCACCAATTTTGTAATTTAACTGAAAGAGTTCAGGAATATGATGAAATGATTTTATTGTATCAGGCAAATTATAAATAAACTTGTCATTTTAAGATCTCTAGTAAATTGATCATTTAGATATAGTAATATATTAATATATATATATATATAATATATATAATATATATATATATATATATATATATATATATATATATATATATATATATATATATAACAACAACAAAATTTGTCGCGGAAAAATAATAAACAAGTAGAGCAGAATTATCGGTATAGCCCGCTTATATGGAAGCAGCCGTTGACACGTGTTTCGGACTCTTTGGTCCTCATCAGAACGGCGTAGCCAAGCATTGGATTGAAAACTTGGAGATGAAAACAGCACAACAAACGAAATCCCCTGCTACGGAAGACAATCACAATAAGCCACAAATGTGTGAGAAAGACACAGAGAGTCCGAAACACGTGTCAACGGCTGCTTCCATATAAGCGGGCTATACCGATAATTCTGCTCTACTTGGTTAATATTTTCCCGCGACTAAATTTTTTGTTGTTGTTTATTTACTCGGTCTGAGATCTCGCGTATGGCATTAATCGCCTCCGTGGCAAAGTTTGCCCAAATCTCCCAAACCGAAGAGTTCAAATAATAAGCCACAAATGTGTGATTGTCTTCCGTAGCAGGGGATTTCGTTTGTTGTGCTGTTTTCATCTCCAAGTTTTCAATCCAATGCTTGGCTACGCCGTTCTGATGAGGACCAAAGAGTCCGAAACACGTGTCAACGGCTGCTTCCATATAAGCGGGCTATACCGATAATTCTGCTCTACTTGTATATATATATATATATATATATATATATATATATATATATATATATATATATATATATATATATATATATATATATATAGATATATTATGCATTTTTTAAACAGCTGCTTCCGTATGCGGGTTGTTCATGACCTTAAAAATGCTTAATATCTTCATATTTCCCCGCTTAAGCCCCATTGTATCTTTAGATTTAGTTGGTTCGAGGTCCGGTAGAAGATATAAATTGCCTCTGAGGCGTATGTATGTAGATTCTGTTTTTCAATTTGGAGTGTTCAAGCTGTAGTTTGCAATGTGTGCGATGGTTTTTTACAACGAAGGATTTCGAATGGTTTGTTTTGTTTCTCCATCTTCAAGTTTGTCTAACCATAACTTGGCTACGCCGTTCTGATGCCTGTGTTTGTTAATGAATATATATATATATATATATATATATATATAATATAAGTATATATATATATATATATATATATATATATATATATATATATACATATTCATATATAAGTATATATATATATATATATATATATATATATATATATATATATATATATACATATTCATATATAAGTATATATATATATACATATACAACACTCTGACTCTGACAAATAAAGCCGCAGTCTCAAAAGAGATTCGAAAGTTTATATTCTTAGTCGTATTTTTTCCAGGAGTAATAGACTATTGGACTTCTACATTTTTTTTGTGAATAGAAAACGGTGTGATACTTGCATGTATTTCGGATGTGTTCCACATTCGACCCTCATGGGCTTGTGAACTGTATATTTCCCAGTAAATATATATATATATATATATATATATATATATATATATATATATATATATATATATATATATATATATATATATATATATATATATATATAAATTATTACCACTGAAAGCCATGGACATTTACAACATCCATATCTTACCCAGGATCGAACTTGGTACCATCTGTACCCTTGACTGTTTTCTAACTGTCTAGAATACGTTGATGACTATTGCGCAGTATCAAAAGTCAACAGTAAGGTGTGGGATTAGTTTTCATATCCGTTTTGAACCTTTTAGACCACCATTTTCCATCTATGTATCTATATATATATATATATATATATATATATATTTATATATATATATATATATATATATATATATATATATATATATATATATATATATATATATAATATATATATATGTATATATGAATATATATATATATATACATATATATATATATATTTATTAATATAAATATATATATATATATATATATATATATATATATATATATATATATATATATATATATATATATATACATAGAATAAAGTATAAAATTTAAAATAAAACACACTTGGCTTATGTTTCACTATATAAAAATATGTAGATACTGTATGTAGCAGTAACGAATAGTCGACATGTTTCGAGTTATGAACTCATTATCAAGACTGACTACAGGAGAGTATTACATCTTATTTTATAAAACAGACAAAACAAAGAGGTGATACCTGAAAATCAATTTGTTCGTTTACAAGCGGTAATTAACTATTATGGGCGAAACTTATTTCGAGAATTTCAAGAAGGTCAAGGTGCTTTCCTTTGTTACCTAAATGTAACAATTGGGTTTTTTTTTTCATTTTGACATTTACCCACATCAACCATTGAGGTTATTAGCGGGGTACTGTACATTAATTTTATAGATTATACATTGCAGAATATATTGATAGATTTCAGAAAAGTTACCAATTTATGGGTGTTTTGTGGACTGAGGATAGTTTGTAGGTCTCTGGATAGGTTGGCATCGTCCCTTTGTTTGTACTTTATGCACTCTAGTAAGATGTGTTTCACATTAATGATTGTGTGACAAATGTCACACACCTTGGCCTCTTCTCGTCGAATCAGGTATTGGTGTGTTATCTTCGTGTGACCTATACGGAGCCTTGTGAGATTCAATTGATATTTTCTGCACAGTCCTGAGTATTGAGTGGGGTTTAAGTTCGGGTTGAGTTCATAGAGCTTTCTATGTTCTGCTCTGCGCCATATTTCGCACCAGACGTTCTGTATATACCTACTCGTGAATACTGGGATTCATGTCTGTGTATGGAATTTTTGATTTGATTTTGGAGGCAGGGTCTACACCAGCGTTTTTTGCAGCCACGTCTACTTGTTCATTACCTGGGATACCGATGTGGGAGGGAATCCACACAAGCTCTACGTTCTTTCCTTGGTTTTGGAGTTCGTACAGTTGTTTCTTGATATTTTTTAGAATGGGATGCGTTGGATATATCTGTTTCATACCCATTAAGGAGCTCAGAGAATCGGTATATATTACCCAGTCTCTTGCATCACAGTTGGACGAGTGTTTTATGGCTTCTGCTATGGCATATAGCTCCCCTGTGTAGATACTGCCTTCTGGAGGCATACTAGATTTGAAGATGTTCGTCCCTGTGATGACTGCAACACCTACTTGTTGGTCCTCTTGTGTTTTGGAAGCATCGGTATAGAGGGAATTGAACCCCTTGTACCTAGCTTCTATCTCCTGGAACTTCTGACGGAGTAAGGTTATAGGTGTAGAAGATTTTGGAAAAAGAGTGAGGTGAGTGTTGCATGGAGAGATTTCTACAAGCCATGGTGGAGGATTTTTTTTTGCGGATGGTAGAGTATCGTTGAAGCTGAAATTTTGTATGTTCATTCGTATATTAGTCATGGTGTTGTTCTGATGGATGTCGTTTGGATATTTTGGGAATATATATTCGTAGGTTGGATTATTTTTAGTTGAGGATAGTTTGGCAGCATATTTGAGGCTCAAGTAGTGTCGTCTGATTTCAAGAGGAGGTTCATTGGCTTCAGTATAGAGACTCTCCACTGGACTGGTTCGATAGGCGCCCATTGCAAGCCTGAGTGCTATATTATGTATGGTATCCAGTCTTCTCAAAACTGATTTTTTTGCTGTAGAATAGCTAATTGAACCGTAATCTATTTTAGATCTGATGAGGGATCTATGAATTATAAGTAGAGTGGTGCTATCTGCTCCCCATGTTTGGCTGGATAGCATCTTTAGTAAATTCAGTCCATTCTGGCATTGTTGTTTGAGTTGGTTGATGTGAGCATCCCATTTCAGTTTCTCATCAAAGACTATCCCTAGGAAACTGAATTCTTTGACAAATGCCAGCTGTACAGAATACATTTCCAGTATTGGATATATTGGAGGGGGTCTTTTGCAAAATAGCATGCATTTTGTTCCCGTATTGGAAAAAGTGAATCCATAGTTTTTTCATTATAAATCTTGATTTGGCTCGAAGCCTTTTGAATCCGAGGAGATTTTGTAGGGTACTTTGTTTTTTGAGGCATGTTTAGTTAGTTTATTTGCCCCTTCGCACTCTTTGTTCCACCAGGGTACTGGTCGTTGTCTTATCGTTGGAGATGTTTTTCCAATTGCTTGTGTGGCAGCTTCAGTTATTATATGGGTGAATTGGTTGACTATATCATCTATATGCATAGTATCCTGGATGTCATAGGCGGTGTTATCTTCTAACAAACGAGAGAATAGTATCTAGTCACCACTGTTAAGTTTCCATCTCTGTATAGATATTGCGGTCTCTTTGGATATTTTTCCATGCTTTATAGTAATTGGAAAATGATCGCTGCCATACAGTTCTGGCATGACATCCCATGTAAGGAAAGGCGTTAATGCTGGGTCACATAGTGTTAGATCGACGGCTGAGTGGTTACAGTGAAGGAGTCGAATCTAGTTTTTGTTCCTGTATTTGGGATTGTCATGTTTGATGCATTAATGAAATTTTCCAGCACTCGTCCCTGTCCGTTGGTGTTGATACATCCCCATGATACATTGTGAGAGTTAAAATCTCCAAGAACGATACGGGGTTTTGGGATTTGCTTCAACAGGTCATCGAGTTCATGTTCGTCAACGTTGGTGTTGGGGGAGATATAGACATTGCATATATTGATGTTTATTGCACTCTTGACATGTATTGCGACCGCTTCCAAATTTTTATTGAGTTGGATTTGCTTAGCGTTAAGGGATGTATGTAGATTGATACTCCCCCACCGGCAATTTGTTGTTTTTGTCGGTTTTTATGGAAGGCAAGATAGTTACAGAGCTGATAGGTATTATTTCGGAAATGAATTTCTTGGAGACATAACACTAGAGGTTTAATTTCATTTCCTAGTTTTTGTTGCATTTCTAGATGGGTGTAAAACCCATTCAAGTTCCATTGTGATATGAACATGGGATTATTTTAATATGCATCTTGAGAAGACTAGTCACTTTCATTCTCGGAGAAAGCTGCATTAGAGATTGTTTCGTATTCTTTTTGTGGCTGATGAAGTATTTTTTCCTTATCCTAGTTATTCTTGATTTAATTTCTCTTTCAAGAAGGATAGGATGTATTTTTGAAAGCATTCCTACGAGGCAATGAATGTCTTTGGTATGTTCTTTAGCTACGGATAGAGGGTCTGGTGATCCGAAGCTGTTGTCCAAGAAGCTAATGAGTTGGTCATAAATCAGCGGGAGTGAAGGGATTGTTTCTTCAATAATTTTTTTTGCTGGTGTCATTACTAGTTCACATAAAGTGTATAATTCGTGTGTAGTGTGAGTTTTTATCCTCAGGGGAAGATGCAATTATTTCTGCCGAATTACGCTTGTTTGTCGTTTTGGATATAGTGAGGAGTGGTAGTTTCTGTTCTGTCTCTTTAGGCTGGATTGTTCGGTTAGAAATTTCACTGTTTTCGTTCGTCTGTTGAGTTTCCTGTGGCTTTTCTGGTTCCAGGCATGCTGATGCTTCATTTCCCATTTTTCTGCATTTGTAGCAGATTAAATTATCCTCCGAAGCGTATACTCGATACTGAGTGTTATCAAAGTTGATGAGGGTTTATTCTGGAATTGGGATATTATCATCAGGATTTATGTAAATTTGTTGACTGAACCTAAGTACGTGTACTCTGGGTTGTTTATTCCAGCTCGAAGAAATGACATAGTTGACAATAGAGTTAAACCGTGGTTTTTCAGGTGTTGTTCGATGACGCCATGAGGGATCATTGGGCATATGTTAGATAACACTACTCGTACTTCCGGAGTGATAAGTCTGCGTGCTTTTGTAACGTGATTATCCACTTTAATTTGCCCGTGTTCTGCGAGGAACTTGTCCACGATCGTTTTACTCGATAAATATATACAAATTCGATTATAAGATATTCTGGAGATGAAAAGTATATATTTGGGACGTGCTATTGATCCAAGTGCTACTACGTAATCTTGCAGTTTAATTCCATCAATTGAGGGGAAAAGAAGAGCTTGTTCTTTTGTTGGAAATTGAAAATAAACTTGAAGTTATTCTTGGTCAATAATAAAGAAAAATCTAACATCGGCGAAAACAGTGGTGTTTACAAAATATTTTGCGACGAATGTCCTGCTTTCTATATTGGACAAACAGAAAGGAATATAAACATTCGTGTTGAAGAAGATAAAAAGTCAATTTTACAAAATAAAAATACCACTGGCTTCTCTAAACATTGTATAAAATTCAATCATTTCCTGGATTTCAACAAAACTCAATTGTTACATTCAAGGTAACAAAGGAAAGCGCCTTGACCTTCTTGAAATTCTCCAAATAAGTTCCGCCCATAATAGTCAATTACCCCTTGTAAACGATCAAATTGATTCTCAGGTATCACCTTTGCTTTTTTCTGTTTTATAAAATAAGATGTAATACTCTCCTGTAGTCAGTCTTGATAATGAGTTCATAACTCGAAACATGTCGACTACTCGTTACTGCTAAATACAGTATCTAAATATTTTTATATAGTGAAACATAAGCCAAGTGTGTTTTATTTTATTTTAAAGTTTATTCTTTATTCTTTATGATGTTTCACCAAGTGATGTGCGAGTATTCAATCTCAGATATTTACATATATATTCTAATTTGTTTTTCCTCCATGTACAGGGTGCGCCAATTTTGATGAGACTTGGGAATTTAGGGCACTTCTAGCATAGATCACCATGTCCTGAGATCATTTTTCGAGAAAAGTTCGAATATAAAAACCGCTTTTTAATGAGTCAAGTCGTTTTAGATTTTTTAAAATATGTTATAATGAAAAAACTGATAACCAAAACATTGCGAGTGATTCATCATTTTGAAGGAAATTTTATGCAGATTTTGAGAAAAAACACAATGCGGCAGGTTCCATAAGAAAAATATCAAGTTTGTTTTATGTTCCGAAAACTAAATGTAATTTGATGTTTTGGTTATCAGTGGTGGATTGGCCAAAAAAAATTGATAATAAGAAAGATATGGCGAGTTTTCAAAAATGCAAAATTTTTTGAAGCAACTCGACGTATCAAAACGCAGTTTTCATGTTCAAACTTGTCTCAAAAATTGAGATCAGTACATGTGTATTAGTTTTTGTCTATATATGCCAGAAATACTCTAAACCCCCAAATCCAATCAAAATTGGCCCACTCTGGTACATATTGGCTTATCAAGCGCCTTTTTTCACACCACATGAGCTGAAATTTGGTATCTGGCGTGTTATCTTGATGCACAACAAAACTTTCAAGATTTGAGTTCATTCCGTTAAATTTTTTGCATTTTCACAGCTTGTAAAAAAGTGACGGGGAGATGCATGAACGGAAACTGATAAAAAATCCGAATTCCAGCGTCCTAGGGCGATTTGGAGGATTTTTGTGCCCCCAATCCTATTAAAATTGAGTGAAACTGTTGAAAATTTATGAGTGGATTGAGTTGTTGCTAAGAAAGTACGTACGTAAATATAACATTTTTTCAACACGCCGCGATAGCGATATCGATTTTTTGTTTTTTTTTTTGGTGATATTTGGAAATTTGAGCTCTTCACAATGCATCCAGCTTAAGTTAGAATATTGAGATTTTTTACGTAAATTGAGTTAGTGTAGGAAAAGTGCACCGTTGTGGTCATTATAAATTTTATATTTCATTTGGAGTTTCAAGCATCTATAAAACTTATGCTGATTGCGTTACAAGCTTGAAATTTGCTACCTGGATTGAGCTTATGTTCAAGAAGAGCTCACCATACAATTGAATCGATTTCTTTCATCGTGCCAATTTTTATGTTGAAATTTCAATTTCTGTGTGCGCATGAGGATAAAATTCTTACGGCTGAAACGGATGTATGTGGGATGCAACGGATGAGTGTCCAAGAAGGGAGAGAGAGCGATTGAGACTGATTGAGAGAGGGGAGAAACGGCGAACGTAGCATGAAGCACATAGCCATGGAGCGATAAGAGGAAGGCAGCGAGTGAGAGAGAGCGAGAGAGAAAGGTAGATCGTGTTACTATGCGCTTAATAAAGTGAATGCCGTCGTGTGTCTCACGTTCTTCTCGTACTCAACGAGCAGACGACTAAATTTTCTTCCCGGACGCAACGATTATTTCAATTAAAATTGAATTCATTAAATTCCTAACTAATCTTCCTCTTTCCCTCCCTCTAAGTCTCGGAAATCTAAAGCTTCAGATTAGAATAAATATAAACGAGTTAAAAAATTAGTTTGCCAAAGAAGTTTTACTTCCGACATGTGTACTTTGTACGCAAGCACTTTTTTTATGTAGAAGTTTCATTGGTTTTTGCAGGTATTAATGCGTTGTGTTATCTTCAGCCCCTCCAAATAAACCTAAGTAGTTAAGAATTTGTACTTCAAAAGTGTACAAAATGAGGGGATAATAAAACTTAATTATGCCCATGCGTGTTTTTTATCTCTGAAGTCTGTTGAAATATTGTAACCAAATTCTGTAAATAATCCTAATGATTGAAGAGCATGCAAATTTGAAACTTGAAGATCAGTATTCATAGCGAAAATGTGAGTTATCAATTAGGTAGATAAAATTCTATGTAACCTAAATCATTTCTGTCATATGAAGATGAAATCTTATTACTTGGTTCAATATGCAATTCTATTCTGATTAAATCAGGAATTGTGGTAAATTATGATTTTGTAACGTGTAAATTCTCCGCTTAACCACCGCCACTGAATTGTTGATCGAAATACCGTGATCCACGCTATCAAATACTACCTTACTTTTGTTTCACCTATGAAAAATAGACTCGCTCATTTGGGAATGACTTGCGTACGACGAGAATATCGAGATAGCGTCGAATTTGCACGTGAAACATCTTCCTCTCTTGGCAAATAACTGTTGAAGAAGTAACATTGTTAAGTGTTAAATTATATTCAATATTTATTGAACGAATATTCAGTATATTAAAATTATTAAGTATCTGTGGCGTCTGATGGACGGTAAGTTATGAGAAGAGATCTAATTGTTTCGTATAAATGCATTATCTTGAAAATCTGAGTTCATATTTTTCTTCATATTCCGCCATTTCACTTTTTTTCCTTTGTCTATATTAAATTATTTATCTTTCAATATTGAAATAATCATCCTACATTTCCTAATTTGAAATGTTTTAATTTATTTGCCTATTTTACTCTTTCAATTTGACACAAGATTTTTGTAGGCTAACGATGGCAAATTTCACGTGGTGATATCTTATGTTCAGTTTAATGTTGGAACATAAACCACGTTGGCTAGAACCACAAAGAAAAGTTAACTGAAGCTACAAGATAACCTCAACTAGAACCACAAAACAACCAGGGACACAAAACTTCCAAGCTTGGGGACTAGGCAATCAACAGAGTGCAATCCACCTAGATAATAATTGACAAAACGTCGATAGAAGATTAAATAAATGACCAGATAAGTTTTTGTAAATGATAAGAAAGCAGTAAATTCCTTAATTTTATATCTGTCAGTTTTCTGAAAACTGACTAGAACTTTTATATATATATATATATATATATATATATATATATATATATATATATATATATATATATATATATATATATATATAACCTATCTCTCAGCTAGCTCGGGCATATAAAAAGAGAGAGTGGTTACAAATTTTTTACTGAGATGACTCCTGAACAACTACTATAAATGAATTCGTCCTTCAACATTTTATGACAGAGTAAAAAAAAATTTTAAAATATTATTTTTTTAACCCTCAGTTGACAATATGTATCAAAGTTGGTTAGAATATTCCAATAGAAGTTAAAAAAATCGAATTTTTTGATGAACTGTATCTCGCAAACGAAAGCCTTAAGAATTCAAGTTTATTTGACAAAGTGGAATTATTTTTAACCTAAGACTCCCCTTTACTTCCTCTCCTCTTAAATGTGTTTCTCAATGGCATTATATCATATGGTTGAATATAGAGATAACTCAGTTATCCTTAAACGAGAAATCAACGAACAATAGATTATTAGTATTATATTACATACCGAGCGGGGAAGTGATCTATTACAGCCGAACGGCAAGGTAGCATACCGAAGTGCGCAGCACCGAGGTGTGCTGCAGACGTGAGGCTGGAATGATTTTCCCCGAGGTGTGTATACTATTTTACTAACAATCTATCACATGAATAATCAAGTTTTGATAATAATTATTACTTGTATTAATTAGACAACATAAAAAGTTTGTTGATTCAACCATAGATTCGATCTGACAGTTGGGTCATTATTCACAATTTAATTTTTTACAATATTAACGCAAAATGTCCGACTGTGAATTCGAATCTACACCACCAGAACTTCGAGTAGCTGCAGAACTAGCACCCGAAGGCCTTATTCCTGTGAAAAGCAGGGGAAGGTATGTGAATACGTACGAAGCGTATATTTACTGGTGCGTGACTAAAGGTGCGCTGCACTCCTCTGAGACTGTGCTCCTTGCCTATTTCGGAGAATTGAGTAATCAGAATAAGGCCAGTACATATGGTCAAGGTACTCGGTGCTACGAACGCTATTGAATATTAGGCATAATGTTGACATCAGTAATTATACAAAATTGTTAGCATACTTGAAAACCCAGAATGTGAGATACAAAGCTAAAAAGTCAACTGTTTGTTCCGAAGCAAACATCGAGAAATTTCTAAACGATGCTCCGATAGAATATCTCCCTTAGAAGGTATATTTTAATTTCTTTAGTGCATATTAAAAATGGTAAAGTAAAAATTTCTTTCAGGTTGCTGTGATTATTGGCATTTCCGGAGCTTGCAGGTGCGATTAACTTCTAAAAATGGAAATAAATGATTTGGAAATTCTAGAAAATCGGATTATAATAACGATTCCTATAACCAAAACCTAGTCCTCGCGTACATTTGTGATTACAAAAACGGAATGGATAAAAGTAGTGGAACTGTGACATGCGCAACAACATCGACTGTGAAGTTTTTCCAAAAAAATCGTTACTTTTTCAAAACTAGAAAATGTTAATGGGTTCACAGGACATTGTTTCAGACGTACTTCAGCGACTTTATTAGCAACTACAGGTTAAGACATTCTAAAGTTGAAGAGATCAGGGGGTGTAAATCCAGTACCGTGGCTGAAGGTTATGTGAAGAATTCTTCGCATGGACACGTAAAAATAGCTAATATTTTGTCTCATGCTGAAAATCCTAGAACGTCGGCATCATCATCGAATTCGGACACTCATAACTTTAAGCAACAAGTTCTTGCTTTAACGGTCAATAGTAATCATGATTCGAATGAAACTGTTAATATTTATAACTCCAAATACTTTTTTTGTTCTTTTTATATTGAATGAATATCGAGTTAATTCTGATTTATTTCCATGCTAGTAGGTAAAGTGACACAAGCTAGCCGGTAAAGTGGCATTTGCTAGCCGGAAAAGTGAGATTTGCTAGCCGTGAAAGTATGAAGTATGTAATTATGCGCTTTCCGACTGTTCTCAAGGTTAGAAAACCATCGATTACCAATCGGTTGTGAGTAGAAAGAATTTCGCGTTTTTCTGTAATACATATTAAGTAATTAATATATCTTACGAAATACAGAAGTACTCTAGATTATGTCCTATCATTTGAGATAAATACATAAGTGTTTTTCACGCTTCAGTATATAATCACTCCTGCTTTGCATTTGTTCTGAAAATTTTGTGGAGCCAATTTGTATAAAATGTCAAGGTCAATCAAATATCAACTTATCAGCATATGAATATCATTTGAAAATGTAGAAAATATTTGTGAACCTTTGTCAGATTCTGATAAGCTGCTTAAAGTCTTCTCTTTGGTCAAATACATCGAGTTGATGTTTGTATGTATAGTAGGTAGTTATTTGTTATCAAACGATGAACCTGAATTTTTATTATAGGCCAGTCAGTTCAGATAATCAATTGACAATAATTCCAAAAGTTTTCAAACTCTGATGTAAGGTCGAGAAAAAGATAACAACAAACTATGAAATTTTACAACCTTTTCCGAAGTGCGGAACATTGTTGAAATTGCAATAACATTGAAATTTGCCTTACGCTCGTGAAAAAAATTCCAAAAGTTCAATTGACAGATACTTCGGAAAATACACCGAACAGTTGTATAAATCCGCAACCTTTTACGTGAACTGGAACATATTTATTTACAATTTTTTCAATTCGTGGTCATTTTTTCGGGCAACATGGTCTCGAAATAATTAGAAAAGTATTGAAATTTGGTTGAAAATTTAGAGAACATCTATTCTGATGCATTTGCAAATTTGCAACCTCGTACGCGGTCCGGAACTTTATGCAAGTTGCAAATTGCATAATGTTCCGGACCGCGTATAAGGTTGCAAATTTGCAAATGCATCAGAATAGATGTTTTTTGAATTTGCACACAAGTTTCAAATTTGTTGTGATTTTTTCGAGATAATCTTGCTCGAAAAAATTAGCAAAAATCAAAAAAATTATGATAAAACATATTCCGGTCAACGTAAAAGGTTGCAAATTTATACAACTGTTCGATATATTTTTCCGAAGTATCTGTCGAGTTTTCAGAACATTCGGAAGGAAATCGTTAATTTGGAATGAAAAAATATTCCGTACCCTTAAATTGGTTGCAAATTCGATACGCGATATGAAATAATATATTTAATACCAAAGTTTGCAGAACTTTTGAAATTTTTTTCACAAGGCAAAATTCAATATTATTGCAATTTTAACAATATTCCGGACTTAGGTAAAGGTTGCTAAATGAGATTTGTTCCTTTCTCTATGTAGCATTCATTTGACCAAAGTTCAAAAACTTTTGGAATTATTGTTGAATTTTCGATTTTCAATGTCTAAACCGACTGGCCTGTTATAGCTGATGTTCTAATTGCTACTTTCCAGTAAATTTTCACATGTTCTCTAGTTTTAAGTATATTTCGTGGAAATAATAGACTATACACATTATCGAAAGTCAACATTGAAACGCTCAAGTGGTTTTTGTATCCATTGTAGACCTCTTGTATGTTTGTATATGTATATACCAATATATATAATTTTTTTTCCGTTTGATATTGTTATTTCTAGCGGATTCCATCAGACCAAATGTGCTGAAATTTGGTATCTGGATTTGTTCTAGTCTAGATGAAGAATAAAATTATCAAAATTTGGGTAAATTCAATCAACATGGCAATAAACAATTGGCATTTCCAAACTTTGTGGATAATAGTGGCGGGAAGGTGCATAAACGAAATAATTATGAAAATCATATCAAAAATTCAACAATCTAGGCCTATTGGAGGACGTGTGGAAATTAAATAGACTGTTTTATCCCCAAACTCCCAAATTAGAGTACCTAATAGTGTTCCAATTGAGTTTTTGAAAAAAAAATTTTTTGTTATAAATGAAAAGATCATATATACGTTTTATAATAATACTATGTTTAGTTTTTCTCAACTAATTAAAAAGTTATATTAAATATTTTAAACTTTTGAATTCAAAAACACTTTTTCCGAACAAACAAAAGCGCGTGTTAATTTCTACTCATCGTAGCACACAGCTGATACAGTGTGCAATCAATTAAATCTTGTTGATATATTCAGTATATCAATAAATATATCAAGAATGTCAAACCTATGAAGTTATCGTGCTTGCTTCGTAGCATTATGTAAGAATACTACAAAAACCACTGAAAGTGTATATCTGGCATATTTTCAAGAACTGGTATGGTGTTTTCTATGTTTTTTCGTAGATTTAGTAGTAATTATGTTTGTTCATAGCAGTCAGAAACCTATAGTCTGAATTATTTATGGACTAAATGGTCCATGCTAACATCGATGGTGACTATGCAATATGAGAAACGAGATATCACCAAGTACAATGAACTAGAGGCTTTTTTGAACGGAAGAGTAAGAGTTACAAGCCAAAAATGAAGGATGCAAAAATCAGGAACTTTTGAATATGATATCGGCTATAGAGGACCGAGATTCCGTTATGGTAGTGAGTTAAGTGGGTATGCCTATCAGTTTTACGTCCGTAATTAACGCATTTAATGAATTTTTGTATAAAAAGCCAATTTTTCCAGATGAATGGAAAGTTGCCAGAGTAATTGCTCTTGCAAAAGTAGCTAATCCGTCAAATTTTATAGAAATTAGTCAAATTAGCATCTTGTCTGCTTTTTTCAAGATTTTGGAATTTGTTTCAGATCAACAGGAACAGAAACACATAGAAATAAACGAAATATTACAGCGACATCAGTCGGGAGTAGGAGTAGGAGACATTAGAGTTGTGATCACAGACGATATAATGAATGCATGTTAGAGGGGCCTTGTGGATTATTCTTTGGCATTTGACACTCTGGATCATGGGTTGTTGCGTTTAATATTCAGTTATGCCAGATTTTTCAATCGTGCCACAAATATGCTGTCAAATTACCTTGAGAACATAACGCAGACTGTGAATTATAAAGATCGGACCTCTTTTCCATTGAATTTGACTAGGGTAGTTCCACAAGGATCAGTATCAGATCGAAAATTATTTTCTGTACATACTTTGAGTTTTCCTTCATTCTCTTATCGTGTTCTAATGGCTTTTTTGCTGATGATACATAGAATTACATCATAATACTACATTAATTTATTATTATTATATTTTTATTTGCAATTGTCTAGTTTAATAGTTTTGTCGATTGCACGAAAAATAGTGTGTATGCCATGGCCGCGAATCTTTTTAGCTACCTCAAGATTATCTTGCCTCGGCCGCAAGCATCCTCGGCGATAATTTATCTTTCGGTACGCTAAAAAGGTATTTCGCGGCCTATGTATACAAATAACTATTGTGTGTTTTATTGGTTTTGGTCCACTTCAGTTATTGCGACAGTCTTTATAATTCTTGTATAACGGCTGCAGATAGTAAACGCATTCTGAGGATACAAAATTCTTGCATTCGGCTGATACACGGGATGAAAAAATATCCGAGAATTAGTCACAAAAATAGAAAAACGGGTTAGCTCGGTAAACAACAGAGAAGTTACATTCATTCAGTTTGTTCGTATCACAAAATTACAAGCTTTAAAAACAAAAACAATAAGCTTTAAAAACTCCTTCATATCTTTATAATAAAATTTAGAACATATGCCCATAATCTCAATATAAGACGGAAATATGGATCTACTTACTATCCCTAAGCATTCGTCAACGTTTTTCGAGCGTTAATTTTCATTCGCTATATCAAGCACTATAAATAAATATGCGTCTTATTTAAACAGGTCTACAGGGAGAGTAAAACCTAATCTGGACTGATATTACTATGTTATTGTGTTATTGATAACTTGAAATAATTTGTGTTTATTTAACTTCTCAATATTCGCACTTCATTTTTAATTCAGTCATAATTCATTTTTATTTCATTTAGTCTTAATTTTTTTTTATATATTATTTACAATTAAATCTTGTTGGATAATAGTGTGACTGAATGAAACTCGCCTTGAGGGTAACAATGTAAATTTTTCAAAATTTTGCACAATAAAGTCCTTTATTATTGTTATTATTATCATTATAAAATAAGAGTTAATCTCGTAGGTTTCTATGAGCTGATTTTGATTGAGTTTCAAATGCACTGACACACTCAAGTTTAAAAGTTATATTTCGGAGTTTCATTTTAGTTTATGGCAGAAAACGTAAATTATTTTCGTTGTGCCAATACTTGTGAATTTTTTTTTTCTCTCCAACTGGAAATATTTTGAGAGTAGTTATTTTGGCAGCATAGGAGATCTTTTACAAACGAATCCTTTATAATTTATATAATATGATTTTGAGGAAGATACTGATTTTATCCAAGAAGAAATGTCGAAAACAATTTGGCAGTATAGGTACATTCGATCATTTATTTCTTGAAATACGCCTACTTCATTACCGTCAGCTTGGTATACAATTTTTCATTCATCAGATATCTTCAGGGGTACCACTTGATCCAGAGGCTCTTTAATTGATATGTATCGATATTCTTCCAAAGATTTAATTTTCTTCTCACGAGGTTTTTCATCGTTCCAATCTTGTACATCACCCGAAGCAAATATTAAAAAGAAGGTGCTAGTTATGAAGTACACCACTCCGGTTATTATAAAAACTACACGCCATTGACTAGGGTCACTCTGAAAAATACAAATTAATAAAAAATCAAATGAATTAATGATGGCCATAAATATGACACATATCTAAGATAAGTCGATGAAATTTTACCTTTTAACATTCAAAATATTTTTGGGGTGTATATAAATATATATATATATATATATATATATATATATATATATATATATATATATATATATATATATATATATATATATATATATATATATATATATATATAAATCATATATGAATGGGTATATTCTAGGGTCATTTGGTCATTAGTGATGGGTAAGTTCCTGGAGCGAAACGACGTGATCTCTAAAGCTTGCATGCTCTTTCCTATGTTTATTATATGCAATATCCCTGGATTATCAAAATCTATGAAAAAGTAATGCTTTACGTAATGCTCCGAAATTCTAGAGATATTTTTGCTTCAGATGATTGATATTTGATGTTCATCCAATATTATACCGATAATTCTATCAGTATTACCATTATAAAATGCTTCACAAACAATACATTTTAATAAATATATACCATATTTTTCAAAGACTATTTGGGTGGAACTCAAATTTCTTTTATACGTACAAGATAATTAGTTTGTAGTCAAAGTTCATTGATTTAATTTAACAAATCATAAGGAATTATTGGCAGTCAACACAGAAATAGCTCTAACTTCTAGCAGTGTTAACGATAATCTCAATAATGAACAAGCTGTTGCGTCACTATAACGCATAAAAAGATTACATCGTCGATATGGAAGAGCTCTTGATGAATGACAAATTGAAAAACTAAACAGAGATCCAACGAATAATTATCAAGTTGAAGTCAAATTCAGCAAGTAAAATTTAAACCATTCTTTTCCTTAAATTGAAGCTACTCCTCTAAAATTAATGAATATAAATACAAAGTTACTGGAAGCACTACTGAATTTATAAAATAGATGGCACTATGCGTCCAAGTGTGCCTCACCTGCATACAAAATATGCAAATACGTGAAAGGAGAGAGTAAATCGCGTGTATAGCCGCGATGGACGTGTTTGTTATTTTATAACCGAATGGTTGTTTCCTTCACTCCTTCAAATAATTAGTTATGTCGATTATGGTTAGCATATTCAACCCAATATCAGTTTTGTGCTCTTGATGATGATTTTTCTACATGGGAATAAATATTATAATTTTGAGGAATTAAACCAAGTGTATCAATTTGTTCTTCATGTGTTGTACCTAGTCTCAGAACTCAAAAATATAATTTGGTAAAATATAATTATAAGAATATCTTATATATCAGTCTATTCAATGAATTGTGTCCACATACTCATAACCAATCGGAATTTACATGTACAGTAAAATTTGAATCTAATCTGTATATTAATGTGGATTATGCCTATCCACTTGGTCAGCAATATGTAATTTAAAATAGATCTATCGATGTAGATTTTACCTGATCCGTTACCAAAATCTGAACCATTAATGGCGCCAATACAGCAGCAATCTGACCACAGAAATTAGTTATACCCATTGTTATTCCTGCGAAATTTGGTGTGATGTCGACATGATTTACGTTGTAACCAACTAGTGTAGCTGAGTTCGATCCAACTGCTAGTACCAAAAGCGATACTGCAAGGGTTTTCATTTCTGGAGGGACGAAAGCAAGGCAAATTATTGCTATTGCTGAAGTGTATATTCCTAGAAGATATTGAATATATTATATCAATATATATATATATATATATATATATATATATATATATATATATATATATATATATATATATATATATATATATATATATATATATATATATATATATATATATATATATATATATATATATATATATATATATATATATATATATATATATATGTGTATATAATATTCATTATAAAATATATAATGAATAAAGTTTAAACTTTAAAATGAAACGCACTTGGCTTAAGTTTCACTATATGAAAATATTTAGATACTGTATTTAGCAGTAAAGGATAGTTGACATGAAAAAAAGGGAAGGAAACATACGTGTTTCATTCCTCTCTGAAGTATGTGTCAGGAAGGCGGGCAATTTGAGTTTGGGATTAACTCCTTCAGCCAGACCAGAGGATAAACTTGTATGTACAAGTGTATTAAGAATAGGTGAGACGGGATATTTATGGAACATAGGAAGTGTGGGTAGGGTTCAGAGGATTAATACTGGCCCAGCATTCGCCTTATAAGTATGCAAGCAGTGACTTAAACTATCATGAGGTAACCTCTGGAAAAAACTCATGACAGACCAGTCGGCCCCGGGGTTTGTACCCGAGACCTCCCAAATACTAGCCAATCGACATGTTTCGAGTTATGAACTCAGTATCAAGACTGACTACAGGAGAGTTTTAAGCAAAGGTGATACCCCTGAAAATCAATTTGTTCGTTTACCAGAGGTAATTTAATAATATGGGCGAAACTTATTTCGAGAATTTCAAGGTCAAGGCGCCTTCCTTTGTTACCTGAATGCAACAATTGGGTTTTGTTGAAATCCAGGAAAATGTTAAATTTTATACAATGTTCGGAGAAGCCAGTGGTATTTTTATTTTGTAAAAATGATTTTCTATGTTCTTCAACACGAATTTATATTCCTTCCTGTTTGTCCAATATAGAAAGCAGGACATTCGTCGCAACATATTTTGTAAACACCACTGTTTTATTCTCCGATGTTAGAATTTTCTTTATTATTGACCATATTGACTTCAAGTTTTTTTTATTTGTACAAATTGATTTAACGTTATTTTTCGATAGTCTGTTACAAATTTTGCTACTAAAATTCGGCACATAATTTTTTGGGAAGTATTTTTGTTCTTCATTAATAGTTTGCGTAGGGTATATTGAATGCAACAGATTCTTTATTCGTTTTTTTCCAATGCGCTTATCGATAACATTCTTGTTGAAGAATATTAAAAGTCAATCTTACAAAATAATAATACCACTAGTTTCTCCGAACATTGTATGAAATTGCTTTTGTCTGTTTTATAAAATAAGATGTAATACTTGCCTGTAGATATATATATATATATATATATATATATATATATATATATATATATATATATATATATATATATATATATATATCAGTGGCGGCTCGTGAGGTTTTGGTTTGAGGAGGCTACAAGAGGTGTTAAAAAATACACCATAGGCGAAAATTTTTAGGATTTCAAGGTCAACCGCCTTATAATTTAGAATCAAAGTAAAACAAGCACCCTAAGCTATTAATTTGTTTGGAAAAAAATTTTTTTCACTTTCGAGTGTATACCTTGAGACCTACAACTCCTATTTACAATATTCACAAAAACTCTTCTCAGCCAATTAATCAATTCATCTATTCATCATATTTTTTTTTCTATCACAAAATAGGTACCTACCTACCTACTTAACGAATTTGTTACTTATTCGAGGAATTAATCAATTGTTGCCCAGCAAGAACCAACGGGGAGGTGAGAGTTTTTTCTTGCCAAAAATAAAATAGGACCCTCCCAAAAATAGATTAAAATAAAATTCTTGTCATAAAAGAAAAACAAAATAAAAACAAAATAAAATAATAAAATATACATTTAGATCTAAAAAAAAAAATTCAAATAAATTCTTTGGCATAGACATCTATTTTTTATAATTCCTGCATAGATGCCAATGCCAAGGCAGAAGCCTTAAATAAAAAATAATGTTTACATAAAATCAAACAAAAAATAAATTCTTTTAAGATTTTTACAAGGAACAACGAATTATTTGGTATAATACTAAGTAATAAAGTATCTAGTACCACAAAAAAAACCTGTGAAAAATAAAATGTGCAAAATATGTGTGGGACAGCAAATAAAAAGTTATATATTTTTGAAGATTAGCGGGATTCTACGATCTTTAACGTTAGCAAAATGATCTATAATATCCTCATAAAATTATTTGTCTTTCGCCAAAAGTTTTACCAATTCCTTTTCAATAGACAACAAACTAATATTTTTCAAACGATCCTGGCTCATTGAATTTCGTAAATAAGTTTTAATTCTCTTAAGAGTGGAAAACGAGCGCTCTACGGAAGCCGATGTCACCGGGATAGAAACAATTAGACAAAAGAGTTTATAAAATTGGGGTAAATCTTGATTCAAATCATTATCAAAAAGGTATTTAATAGTCATCACATGATTTTCATTTTGCCCCAAAATTTCATTGTCACTATAAACAACACACAGTTCACTTTTTATGGCCACCTTATCAAAAAAAGTGTATTTTTGACATACATTTTCCAAAAGGTTATCTGGAAAATTAGCCGAAAATCCGGTAAACAAATTCTTATTGAGTAATTCGAAGAAATGCAGTTCTTTCAAATCAGAGAACCTTATTTCTATTTGACCCCTAATAGTATCCAAAATTTCATAAAATATTTGCTTATAGTGAAGCTCCATATCTGCGAAACTGAATTTCTTTCGTTTTGGGCTAAATTGAGTCGTATCATCAGTCGTTCGAAATACAGAAAATAGTTTTTTGAAATAAACTTCTGCACGAAATTCTGAAATTTTCTCCAAAAGAAACTTGAGCCGATTTCGTGAGTAAATCACATCTGAAAACTTGTGCTGTTAGATTTGAAAAACTATTTCTGTTTGTTCTAAAATTAATCTAAAGATGTTTAAAAAATATATAAATTCCTTATCTTGTAAGTAAGATATTAATCCGCGTGCGGTATTTAAAGTTACTTTATCGGTGAAGAATTCCTCACTTTCAACTATAGAATTAAGAACCTTTAAAATTTTATCCTTATTATTGTGTATAGTAAAGATAGCTCTTGAAGTAAAATTCCACCTAGTTGGTGCGCTACTTGGAGTTCTGTTACCTACTATTGCATCTAGAAATTTTGTGCGCGTTGTTGATTTTGAAAAAAATGTTGAAAATGCAGATAAATTTGAAAAAAAAATTCTTACTTGCCTAATAGAACTACAAGCGTTACTTAAAACCAAATTCAGGTTATGTGCATAACAATGTGTAAAAATAGCTTGAGGAGCAACAGATTTAATTTTTGTTTGTAGACCATTTAAATGGCCAGCCATAACCGCTGCGCCGTCATAGGTTTGTGCTATAAGTTTAGATTGAAAATTAAACTTCGAAAATTTCTCATTTAAAAAATCGAATAAATCGGTGGCAGACCTTCCAGAACTGACATCATGAAAACCTAAAAATCTCTCAAATAATGTTCCATCTTTTACGAACCTGCATATTATCGACAACTGCGATTTACAGCTAATGTCAGTTGTCTCATCTACTTGCCAGGAAAAAAATTAACATTTTTAAGTTCATTTTCGATAAAAGTTTCCAAAACATAGGTAGCAGAGTTTATAATTTCGTTTTGAGTTGTTTTTGAGGTTCCGGAGAAAACTGTAGCGTTGTTAATGAAATTATACAGCTTTTCGTCATATTTGCAAAATAGATCAAGGAGTTCCTTAAAACTTTCCTTATTCCTAGATTCGTCTGTTTCATCTTGTCCCCTAATCGCTATATCTTGGCGACATAAAAATAATATAATGTCGACCAGTTTCTCCAATATTTCTCTGTTTTCCTTAACTTTTTCGTTGTATTTTTCTAACTCTTGAACACGTGCTGTATCAATAACATTAATAATGTTTTTTTTTATCCAAAGATTTTAAATTTGATCCGCGACACGACATGTTCCTGGGATTTTTCGTGCCTTTCCAAAGAACGTGATAAATTTTTTAAATCGTCAAATCCTAAGCGGCCCCAAACAGAGACATTTTCACTAGTAAAAAGTAAACACTGCCAACAAAATAATTTATTTTTTACCTGTGATCCGGTTAGGCAAGGATGCCTCTCATAATTCTTTGTATTGAAACCGCGGTTTTGTTTTCTGTTGCACTGCACCAAATTCTTCAATTCAGGGGTAGGTCTCACTGTTTTTATCAAAACTTTATCCTCATAACTCAGAGCACTAAAGTTATGGAATAACAAATATTCCACTAAGTCACCATTGAAATTTTTGAAATTAACTTCAGTAATCAAACTCATTTTAACACAATACGCGAGCTGTTTCTGGCGGCCATTAGCGATTTCCAACGAAATTCACTCGATGTCACGCGAAATTCTATAGTTGTGATTGGTCGACATTATATGAGGCTGGGTTTCCTATCCGTGTTGCCATTTACATGTGTTTTGCGTTACAATTGCAATAAAGTATTCATCCGAGTATTTGCACAATTTTTTGCTTTTCTGTGGCAGGCATTATGAACGTTGAGAATATACCTTTCTAAGCTTTCCGCAGCGTTGCCACAAATCTTGAAATGAATGAAATGCAGTAAATGTAAATACCTTCTATCTTAATTAATAAATTATATTATATAATGTAGGTTGAAAGGAAGGTAGGTGCATAAAATAATATGATTTTGATTAATATGAATATGCTGAATGCTGACTATTCAATATGATATATATATTAGTGATACACGGAATATTTTTGAGGAGGCTTAGCCTCCTTAGCCTCCTTTGACTAGCCGCCCCTGATATATATATATATATATATATATATATATATATATATATATATATATATATATATATATATATATATATATATATATATATATATATATATATATATATATATATATATATATATATATATATATATATATATATATATATATATATATATATAAAAATATATTCATAATAATATTGTTAATCAACTGAACTAAAATACTTTGCTTGATTCCACTAAAAGTAGTTTATTTACTCGACATATGTTTCGGGCTATTCATCTATTATCAAGAGCTGATAACTTAACTTGAAAATGTAACATTTTATCTATTTATAATAATATTTTAATAAATAAGAAAATATTAAAGTCTATTTGGTCATTAGTAATGACGAAGAGTAAGTTCCTTGACCTTGCCGGTTTAATCTCCAGCGCCTCTGAAGGATCCATTCTCTTTCTTTTGTTCAATGAATATAGTGTTTTTACCTACACAGGTAAGAAGATTTGTGGAAGTGGATCTTCCTTTAACAAACCCTTGTTGTTTTGGTCGTATTACGCGATGTTTTGCATCAACCAAGATATTCGCTTTAACTTTGTACGAAACAAATAGCAAACTTATTGGACAATAAATAGCTGATTACACTCTGTCATATTTTTTGTAAACATCAGTTACAGAGAAAACCTTCCACAGGTCTGGTACCATCGATACATAATCGTGCAAAGCGGAGTACAGAGTTTATAGGTGAACTTGTTTGAAATAAATGTGGTCAGTTCATCGACTACAGATAAGGAGTAATTTTTATGGTTGAGTAATTTTTTTTTTGACTGTCGCAACATCAATAATTACTTCAAAGAGGCTGGCATGAATAAGACTGGTTATATTTTTGACAAAGTTCATTCATGAAGATGATAGAGAACGCCCTCCTAAAGTTGCAGCAGTATCAAAATCCGTAGAACCCATTGAGTTATTATGATATCACAGGCGAGGTACACTTACTTGTTGCAACAGTCTTGAGCGACATACTTGTGTAACCTTTTATGATTATCTGAACTGACAATATGCTCCTCACATGCCAATATGGCTTATATTAGGGAAGTCCTCAAGGAGTTTGGAAACAAGAAAATTCTGAACGCAATATAGTTCTAGAGCTTGAGGGCTTGTATTTTGTCCAGAAATTACATTTGCGGTGGTTGAACTTGGAACATTAGGTATAATTTCATGATCCGGTATACCGATTATAGGGAGATAGGTACTCGATCGTCATTAAAACATAATATCTAGAGTTGATGGTTGATGATTAGTACGTATCTTGTAGGCTTTTTGATTACCTGGAATAAGTTTGATCCAAGAAAAATCGGGAAGAGCACAGGAAACTGTAGTTCAATCCATAGCAGCAGTAACACCCTGGGGAATATCAGGAAAGTTGACATCATCTACAATTATAACATTCTTAGGCTCAGAAAATGCAACTGAAATATTTTCTCTAGTATCATATAAAGAAAACAAACAAAAATGCAATTATTCAAAAATTTCCAAACAATTTTCCACGGGAGCTGGTTGTGGTTATATGTATTCCTAGACATGATTTCTGTATTCACTCTACAACAGTGAATAATAGAAAACGTCAAGTCACCCCGGCTCAAAATATGCATTTAGCTGTTTCGATATTATTAGACCTCTTCAGTGCAGCTTATTTAGCAATAAGTGAATTAACATATTTCTAATTGTTCACGAATACAAATGAATATGGATAACAACTCATAGCGGTCTCTGCCAAAGATATTGAGAACCAACAATTCACGTAGCAACAATACATAGCCAGTTTCCTTGGAAAATTGTTTGAGAATTTTTAAATTACTGAAGAATTTTCCTTGTTTACTTTATGTGATATATTAAATTGACTATGGTCAACTTGTTAATTTTTCATGAATTGATTGATTTTCTCTTGGTCTATAAATGCAAGCAAGGTTCATAGTAAAACAGCATCTAGAAACGTTTAGCACCAAAGTATCTATGCCAGGAATTTCCCAATTGGAACATCCAACACAAAAGTACTGAGAAACTTCATCACAATGGTATATAAATACACCTCCACCAGCTCTGGAAGGTCTATCTGCTCTGAAAATATTTTATTCACTAATATACACTAGCATCTCGGTGATAGATATCCTTGGGTGAAGATCTTGCACTTACAAATTTGTCAAATTTAGTCTTAAGATATTTAATATTTCTATATAAAAGCTGTCACAATTACAACTGTTGCCTCCGAAAATTAGTTACTTCAATATTTTTAAAACCTTCTGTGGATATATTTTATTTTTATATCTGTTTGAAATCTTTCTTCTGTAGACCAAATCCTCGCGAAAATCTCTGATAACTTATAGCTGTGTAGGTTTCTGATCAGTAACGATTGAGTTATTTCTGGTTGAAGGATTTTTAATCCATCTCTTTCCATTTCGGAACGCTTGACGTTCAGTTATAAGAGTAGAGACCCAATTAACATTAGTAAGCATGAAGTTTATCGCATTTTCATCATGCTGATATTATTATTTAATTATTATATATATTTATATATATTAATTTTAACATTTTTAGTCCGATTCATTATATCAATCGATTCATGCGTGAAAATAATTCGTCGTTGAACTAAGCACTGAATATATTTTTGAACTTAATACAATTAAGATTCATTTCTTCAAATTTGATTTCAATATCCTCCAAATCTTCAACGTTTTAGTTGTCCCAAATAATTCATATAAAAATTGTTGAAAATTGAGGTCTAATTGAAAGAAATTTCGATTATATCGAAAGAAGCCAGTGTAATCGACAAAAAACTTTCATAAACATATATGAGCTGCACTTTTTCATGGAAACCTTTTTTTCACAGATACCAAAAAACTCTTCAGATGAAAGTTGTAGTCAATATTTTTACCTACATCCATTTCGTAGGTATTGGCCAATTTTCGAGCACACTATTTTGGACTACTGTTGAATTTCATAGATAAGTGTCTAGATTGCCCGAGGAATTGCTGTTGAAAATGTAATGAAGATGCAAATGTTCACCTTACTAGTAGCACTTTGATTGCCGTCATCACACTAACTACCACCGTCGAATCGCACTGAACACAATGGTGACAAAATTAACCAAGTTTATTCAATGTAAATATTATAAATGAGAAAATATTTGATGCAAAGCAATAGTTAAATTCGATCATTCGTTCGATGCCACATTTTTAAAATTTTCTGACATTTCTGATATTTTTGGAAGAAGATCGTTTACCCGGCTTATGATAGAAGCTGACTTAGAGAAATCGTAGCGTAACGATCAATAAGTTATGTGGGACTTCCTCGGAATACAGCCAGAGAAGGTCCGTTATAATGTATTGAAGATAATATTGAAATAGAATGTGATTTATGGCGTCCACAAGATGCGAAGATTTCAGACTTCCCGCAGAAAACGTAAAATAGTCATAAAAAACGCAAAACTTTTCATTCAGCTTTTCAAGCAATACGAACATGAAATTTTTTCTAATGGAGTGATCTACTCAAGAAGCCGTTTGGGAAAATCCATAATTTTGATAATAAAAAAGACTTTTGAAAGATGTAAACATTTGGAAATCCCCCTGTAGCTTGAAAACGACTTTACGTATCACAAAGCGGTTTTAATATTTGAACTGGTCTCGCAAATAGAGCCCAGGACATGTCTACGGTTTTCTCTATCTAAGCTAGAAGTACCTTACACCCCCCCTTCTAAATTGGAGCACTCTGTACATGTGACTTGAGTGTTTACTACATGCATTACAGAGAAACAATAGTAAAATCATATGCTCAGCGTCAAGAGAAGTATAGAAATCGAAAAACTACAAGAAACAGAGTGCGAAAAATGAGTGCCCACTTCATTCCCGACACGTTTTCTAAAATGTTTTGCAAACAACAAGGACATCTTAAAACAAGATTGCATATGTTAAATTAGGCTTCTAATTCACGAACGGGCGTAATTTATTTTAGGTAAAAACTCACCAAATGTATTGAAGCACTTTCTGGAAGCAGTAACTGATAATTTTTTACTTGTTATCAAGAAGTCGGATAAAGGACTCAGAATAAGGGCCATTATGAAAGATACCAGAAAAGGAAGCGCGGATAACATACTATTCTGCAGAATAAAAATAAAAACAATTTCATTCTGTATTCAACTTCAAATTATTATAATTTACCTCCTTTATATTAAACTTCAACACTCCTTGCATGAACGAAGGAATTTCTGCTAGCATTGTCATGAATCCATAATTGTTGCCGGTGTTTGTTATCAAGATAGCCCAAAATGGTACTGACGTCAGCAGTCGTTTCCATGGGACCACTAACTATTGGAACATTATTGAACGTATACATCATTCTAACCTATCTTTTCTACACCCGTACTCTAATAATACACTTATATGCCCATAATCCGTTTCATAATGAGATCCTTTATAATACAGATTTTTCATAACAATACAGAATTTTAATCAATAGAAACCCATAATTTTTCATTGAAGCATGATGTGCATTTGACGTTTGTTCTAGATTCTTATCTCATTGTTTTATTTGTCAAAATCAGTAGGTATCAAATTTTCGTAGAATATAGCTAAACTTCGAACTTATATTATCAAAATGTCTGATATCACCGATAAAGAAGAATTACCATCGACTCCTCCATACATATCGGAGAAATCAGAAAATGCAATATAAAATATTTACCCCAAATATCTAAGAAAGTGAACAAAAACTATGTCAACGGTTTATGGACTGGAGAAATACAAGTAATATTTCGACATTCTCCTAAAATGTTTCGATTGCTAATTTTCAGGAATTGATGGAAACTTTGAAATCATCTAGTACATAGACACTTCATTCAATAATAAAATCGTTGGTGAATATCAACCATCATATAGACATTTCTAAATTCAAGATTAAACAAGCTTTATTAAAGCGAAAGTCCGAAGGATATGTTGGAAAAAATCAAAAATATTTTCATGTGAACTAATAAATAATCTTAATATGTTTGAAAAATCGGATTTATTACAATTATTATGTTCAATATAAATATAAATAGAATGTTTATAGTTTTCCTATATCCATGATAATACCCGAGATAATACCATTAAAAAAATTTTGTAAAATTTTTTATAGAAATACGGGTAATTATTGTTATTGTGTTCACGAATATGAATAATATAATCATTATTTTTTATAGTTCTTCATTATTTATCGGGTGTAGAAAAAATAGCATATGCAACTCTCATGTAATGGATATTAATACACTCACATCATAAACCATAATTATCCTGGTTAATGCTCGTGTATCGTGTTTTAATAACCATCATTACATAATCGTGTATAATACATAATTTATTATTTTTTGACTTACCGATTCGTTTTTCTTTACTTCTATACTTCCTTCTATGTAAATCTTTTCTGCTGATGAAATGTTAGGATCTTCTTTTGGGCTATTGTAACAACAACAGAACACCAAAAGACTCCATAAAAGTCCCAGTGTCCCCGAGAAATAAAATACTGCTGGCCAGCCAAGTGGGGTACTGCATATATAACCCGTAACAGGTAATCCAATAGTTGAACCAATAATAGTTGCTGAAATTTAGTAAACTTAGCAATAGGACTATCAGAGATATAATGGCTCACAAGAGTAAACAAATGCGAATGTTCGTGACCTCTCTGGTATTGGTGTCCACTTGCTTAGAATGTTATGTATGGATGGAAAGAGGAAGCCTTGAGTGAGCCCTTGAATAGCTCTATCTAAGATCATACCATTAGACCCGAGTGTTTTTGCTAAGAACGGAGCAAGTAGAGTGAACACTGAAGCAGTCGTGAAAGCAGTGGCCAAGAAATATTTTGGGCCATATTTGTGACCAATTAGTCCAGCAGGAATTTGAAAAATCAAGTAGCCCCAATAGAATGAGGATAATATAATATCCTTGTTCTTCCATTCTGGATAAGTCTGAAAATTATAATGATTTGCTTTTATGAGGAAATATTTCTTCTTAATACTCACTTTTATACCATCGTATGGAGGTTTTTTGTCGATCATAGCAACTATAGCAACGGAAAGACTTGATCTTATGAAGAAGGCAATAGCGCCTCCAATAAATAGAAGAACGCACTGAACATGGCGTCTACCTAAGGCTGTAGGAATAATATGTGACTGAAAACTCTTAATCTCGAATTGATTTATGCATGCTATGGAGTCAATATTAAACTAAGAATTAATAACAAGTTTGGGACTTTTATTAATTTTATTGAAAGTTCCTTAAAGTCAACATAATTTTCTGTTAAAACTGTATGGAAAACGTTTCGAATTTCATGACGGAACATGTATATATATATATATATATAATTATTTATTCGAATTATTGTTGCCTGTGATCTATTTTTAATCTCTTGATAATTATTAGCAATAACAGGCTGGTTGAATCTTAAAAAACTCGATTTTATTAAAAAGTTGACGTTTCACTATGATATTCGTAATTGAAATTTCTTTGACATTTATTAATTAGAAAAAAATTTGAAAACAACAAGGTTGCTTTGTCTTGCTAATTATTTATTATATGCTATTCAGTCTAATATTAACATTCAAAATTGTTATCATTAGATGGTAAGGGAAACCAAAGAAACTTTTACCTACGTAATGTTTGAAAATAAAAATAATAGGGTACTATTTATCTAACAACAAAGAAATTACTCATGGGAAAACATTGAAGATGTGGAGTAGAATTATGGTATAGCACGTTTATATGGAAGCAGCCGTTGACACGTGTTTCGGACTCTTTGGTCCTCATCATATAAACGTGCTATACCATAATTCTACTCCACATCTTCAATGTTTTCCCATGACTAATTTCTTTGTTGTAAGATAAATAGTACCCTATTATTTTTATTTTCAAACATTACGTAGGTAAAAGTTTCTTTGGTTTCCCTTACCATCTAATGATAACAATTTTGAATGTCAATATTAGACTGAATAGCATATAATAAATAATTAGCAAGACAAAGCATCCTTGTTGTTTTCAAATTTTTTTCAAATTAATGAATGTCAAAGAAATTTCAATTACGAATATCATAGTGAAACGTCAACTTTTTAATAAAATCGAGTTTTTTAAGATTCAACCAGCCTGTTATTGCTAAAAATTATCAAGAGATTATATATATATATATATATATATATATATATATATATATATATATATATATATATATATATATATATATATATATATATATATATATATATATATATATATATATATATATATATATATACATATATTTATATATATATATATATATATATATATATATATATATATATATATATATATATATATATATATATATATATATATATATATATATATATATATATATATATATATATATATTTTATATATATATATATATATATATATATATATATATATATATATATATATATATATATAAGTATATTTGAAATTATTTTTCTTGCATTGTATTTTTGTGTTCATGACATGTTCAAAACTTTTAATAGGTTGAAATTTATTTTGAATTAAATTTCAATCCTCCAAAAGTGAGAAAATCATGTTCAGAAAGATATATATATATATATATATATATACAAATTCAAGAAGGTCGTCAAAGGGACTATTTTTACGTATTAACATTTGGTATATGTCAGTAACGTACATTTCTAGGCGGATTCAAAACGTCGATGAAATTTTTTTTTATTGGACAGGCTAGCACACTGTAAAAAGTATTCTTTTGAAACACCGAAAAGTGAATTTTGAGTAATGTAACTTGAAGGCGTTTCATGAATTTCAAATTTTGGTGGTCAGTAAAAGACAATTGGTTGAGTTTATTAATATTGGGTTTGTGTCAGTAGCGTACGTTCTTAGGAGACTTCAGAAATCCGTATTTTGAAAAAGTAATTGCTATTTTTTTTTACATTTCAACCCTATTGTAAATAGAACCCTCAGAAAGTTCTATGTAACTCACAGTAATGTCATCGTGGAGTACGATTGGACGATAAAAACCGAATAATTGAACCTTTGTTTTTGAAGGAGACCTAAATGCACAAATTTTTTTAGACCTTTTAATAAATCAACTATCTGACAAAATTGATGCATGTTCACTTGTAACAGGACAAAATTTGTATTTTCAATTTAACGGTTGCTCATTCCATAATGCAGGGATTGTTTGGCTAAATGAGAATTTTCCTATTTGTTGGATATGCCGAGGTAGTAAACTAATTCATTGGCCCAGATCACCCGATCTCACAGTCCTTGATTACTCTCATTATAACTCAAACAGAATACAAATCACGTACTATTCGGACAGATCTTTGTTCAAGAATATATCAAGCTTATGCAGAAATCAAACCCCAATAAATAAAGAATGCAGTCAAGAGCATAAGGAAACCATTTGACAAATGTATTCAAACTAATGGAAGTTTGGTGAAAGCCACAGCTATTTATGTTAGCTTTTGTTTAATATTTGGATATTTTTACATTGGTCTTTGATATTACATCATCATTTTTGTTTATTTTCTAATCCAAAATGGATGTATTTTGTCGAACATGTTTGGAAACTTCATAACACGTTAGTAAGCGTGTATAGGTACAGGGACGTTCAAAAATAAAAAAAATATTTTTTGACGTACATCTCAGACACTGGTGAAGTTACATTACTCAAAATTTACCCTTTGATGTTTCAAGGAATACGCTTTACAGTGTGGTAACAAAAAATCCAATACAAAAATTGGTAATATATATATATATATATATATATATATATATATATATATATATATATATATATATGTGAATATATATATATATATATATGAATATATGTTTATATATATATATATATATATATATATATATTATATATATATATATATATATATATATATATAATATATTATATATATATATATATATATATATATATATATATATATAATAACATATATATATATATATATATATATATATATATATATATATATATATACAATATATATATATATATAAATATATATATATATATAATATAATATATATATATATATATATATATATATATATATATATATATACATATTTATACATACAATATATATTTATGCATGAATATAAAATTTCACCTAAATTTCATTAGAAACGTGAAATTCAACTTCTTAATATATGTATATAATTCACTTACTTACCTGTATTATACATGATGGTATATGCAAGACTGCTAGAGTGATGGAAAACATTTGATAAATGTTCGTAATCCTCTACATTATTTCAATTTATGAAATCTTGAATAATCATTTATAAATAGATTGTTTAATGATAATTATAGAATTGTTTCAATTTGACAGGAAAAATTGTTCATATATTTGCAAAAGCTAGTATATTTATTTTCATGAAATTTTTCCATATTCAATACTTTATTTCAATTCTCAGCGAAAATTTCAAAGCAATAAAGATTCACAATTGCTTCCTATTCAAATCAAATTATAGTTTTATTGAAATTTTAAAATTTGGCGAGGCTGACACATGGGAATAATTCATTCTCAAAATTTTCAAAGGAACTGAAAGAAATCTATGACCTTGATTATAGTCTGTCAACAAAAAAGTTCTTATATATCACAGAGGTTCAATACCTAGTTGCTAAGCTGTGAATTAAAGAAACATAGCAGAGGTGTAGCTTGCTGGAGACGGCTCTGTAGACAAATTTGTGTGGGGGCCCTATAACCGGACTGTGGCGAAACAAAATGGAGGTTAAAGTTTTCGCAAACAAAAACGCTCGCATTAAATTTAAAGGAACAAATGAGCAGAAAAACTTCACTAAGGTGGTGATTATCCCTCATTTTCGCTTGTTTAACATACAAATTATTAACCCCTTATGCTAATTTGAAGAAGCTAAACAGAAGCTTGAACCTTCAAAACGAATGAAATTTTACATACAAATTGCTGCAGTGCGAAAAAGCATTCGAAAATAAAACTTTTCTTATATATTATAAATTCAAGTACATAGGAGTTTCCAGCCTTCTAACTGAATTTGGAGTGGCTGTAGAGATGTGCAATGAAATTTCAACATAAAAATTGTGGCGATAGAAGAATTCAATTATGCACTTTCGTAGCATCTAATTGCAATCACGATTTATGTACTAGATTCACATAAAATAAACAGTGGTGATACATAAAATATCAAAAATCACGTAAATATTTTCAGTTATAATATCACAAGAGCATCGAAAATAATCGATTATACTTCCGAGTCACGAGAAGTATTTTGCGAAATATCACGAGAGCGCAGCTCGAGTGATGTTTCAAGAAATAACGTCGAGTGACGAGGTCAGTATAATCGATTATTTTCAATTGCTCGAGTGGTATTCGTTACGATTATATAACGAATAAAAAATATTAATTTTTTTTTGACAAATCTTCAAAACATCGTCAATATGAAAACATTCACATTTTGAAACAAGGCGAAACACCAAAACGATTATATCTCGTCGTCAAGGGTATATTCACTTATCAATACGCAGTAGTATGCAAAATTCACGGATTTTATTGGCTTATTCATACATGAGTTATATAATCAGTAGTAATACTATAAGTACTTCAGAATAATCAGTTTATACATCGATAACTTGTTGCATAATTACAAAGTGTCAGTTTGATTCAGAAAAGGACGTTGTACGTTGGATGCAGCTGCTAAATTTGTTGAAAACACTCTGGACTGTTTTGAGGGTAGCCAGTACTGCATTTTTTTATTTTTGGACTTGTTGAAGGCATTTGACTGCGTGCCTCACTCTGCTCTTGTGAAAAAACTGGAGAGGTATCATTTTTCTGAAGGTAGTGTGCGTTTTATGAGATCATTTCTCAAAGATCGACGTCAGGCAGTGTTCGTGGGTGGCCAGAAGTCGGAGTTAAGAAATGTTTATATAGGTGTACCTCAGGGATCCATACTCGGACCAATATTATTTTTAATATTCATTAACGACTTACCTGATTATCTTTCTCTATATGAGTCTGCACTTTATGCCGATGATACAAATATATCTTTGAGAAGTAGAGATATAAATTCAGTCTTAGATCTGTCCTCTGCAGCTGAGAAGAAAGCTAAAAATTGGTTCTCTGCAAATGGCTTGGTGGTTAATGCGGATAAAACACTCTAACGATCTTCACCCTAAGAAGAAAAGAAAATGTGAGCGGCTTCTGTTCAGGTGTTAAATTTTTGGGTATTCACCTAGATTCCGTTTTGTCTTGGTTTAGCCATATGGATGCACTAGCAGTGAAGTTGAGCCAGAACACCCTTGCCATGAGAAGTTTGTCGTCATCCCTGTCAGCGAATGTTTTGAAAATGGTTTATTTTTCACTATGTGAATCACACGTGCGATATGGTCTATTACTGTGGGGCCACTGTGCGGAAGGAGTTCGTATTTTGCGGATTTAGCGTCGGGCTGTCAGAGTTTTAGCTCATATTGGCTATAGAGAATGCTGTAGAGATGCCTTCAGATTGTTGAAAATTCTTACTCTTCCGGGCCTTTTTGTATATTTGTGTTTAATTTATGCTCGTAAAAATGCAGAAGCAGTTGCATCAAACTGTCATATTCACTCGTACGAGACACGTAGAAGAGATGACATACTCTTAGATTTTTATAGATTGAAGAAATCACAGAACGGGATCAACAACCTGAGTTGAAAGTTCTTCAATAGGTTGCCTAATACTATAAGATTGTTTCCAATGAATACCATTCAAGGCACGTATAAGGTAGATATTATTGTCGATGAATCTTTACAAATGGCAATATATTTTGGAGTCTGACCAAAATCTGCTTTTCCTTTAGTTTTTTAGTTTTTGTTAACAGTGTTCCGTTGATTTGTTTGTGATTGATATTTATATACATTATATTGGATATATTTTAAAATTTTTATATTCATGTGTTCTAAATTTCATTCTTTTGTATAAATTGAAAGAAATTCTTCTTCAGACGTGTGCAAAACTGTACAAAGTTAATGCATTAATAAAGTTATCTCATCTAATCTTATCTTTTCTTAATAAGGAAATATGTAATATGTGACACAATCAACGAATGATACGCTGCCACTAAGGCATCTGAAGGTATGAATGATACCAAGAGTAGAAATATGTTCTTTGATACCTTTTCATATATATATATTCCACATGATGTAGCCATCTTACACTTGGGCCCAGTTTCACCCCTAGAAACATAATTGATTTAGGGTTCCGGAAGTCATCAATGCGTCTAAGGGAGAAAACCATTCTAGTTGTTTTACTTTCATTTATGCTTAACTTGTTTGCATTGAACCAATCTGTAACACCCGACTCCGCGTTCTCCATCACACCAACAAGAAGTTTCAAGGTAAGCCCGCTTTTATAAAGGGTGGCATCATCCGCAAACAATAGGAGACCAGCTTCCGAAATCGCTCGTGAGATATCATTTATATAGATCAAAAAAAAAAGTGAACTGATGGCAGAACGCTGAAGAACCCCGCTACGTACGATTTCCAAACAGATTCAAAACCATTCACAAGGTAGGGCTGCTTTCTATCTGTTATATATGCACCAGTTTCACACTCATGTCATCAGAATTACAGTTCTTCAGTTATATATCGATTCAATAGAGGCAACTTCAGTTTGCGACATCATATCTTCTCAAAGTGATGTGACTGCTGCCTATTGGGTGATAGCTTCGAATAGAAGAAGGATAAGAGGGAAGCCAAGGAGGTGGAGGAGTATGTTTATGTTGGTGGTCAAAAAGCTCAGAAAGATTTATACGAAAAAGTGATTGCCGACGGTAAAGCTCTGTTTCGAAATTTTACTCGAAAGAGCTGAGAGGATTTCAGTATCATTATCAGTAACATTAATATACCGGCGATAGCTATCCTTCACTTAAGTATCTGTTCCGGATATCTGGTATTTTATTATTTCATCATTCCGGAGAATTATGATAATCTTCAATGAACAAAGTAGTGTTCTCAATATTATACTCTATGTCGCAGGATACAAGTCGCACCGAACCGATAACTATCGGATAAACGCCGACACCATTCGACACGATGAATCTTGTCGAACACTGACGCAACTGTCTGGGCAACACCAGTCAACATGTAGCATGCGTCATTCTCGCATGCTGCATGTTGCTCCAATTGAAAGACTGAGTGTAGCATGCGTCATTGTCGCATGCTACATGATGCTTAAATATTGCCCCAGTGGAATTGCGCCTTAAGATATTCAGTGAGATTGTGGATAACACGATGATATTTGCTTTCACACGTTGGAGACTCTGTAACTTGGAAGCCTCGTATCATTCCTACGGCGGTAAAGCCCTTGTAACATTCTTAAAATCAGGAATTAAGAAATTTCGTGAACAAAACTCTAGCAATTCAATAGAAACTTCACTGTACTCCTGCAGTTACTAAAATATCGATAAAAACATCTATAAATATATCAGAAGCAGGAAAATCTCCAAATGAAAATATAAATTCATGAATAGACTTGAGAAATACGGAGATATGCAAAACAAAGGCGTGAGTTTTTTATTTGACATTTAGGTACTTATCATTTACTTCAGGTTATTGTTTTCTGATTTATAACAATGAATAAACATGCGTTTGTCAAATATTTATTTCTAAATTTTGTGTGATGCAGCAACTTCTTATCTATCGCAAACTACGTTCTAAATTGAAGCTACCATGAATTTTGTAATAAGTGCTCACTTTACGAGAGAAAAATGTTAATTTCACTACAATATATTTTTTTTTATAAAAAATCTCTTTTTTCTAGTTTCATTTATGTTTTATTTTTGAGGTATTGAAGAGTTTTCTTTAACTTTAATAATAAGAAAGTAAATTTTCTCATTTTTTTTATATTTTTAATAATTAAAATTATAATTTATCTTTTTTTTAACATCAGTATCAAGAACAATGAAAAAATTGATTAAAAAAATGCCTGAACAAACAATGTCGATGTTAGGATTCTTTAAACAAGAGGTCATATAAACTTTATCAACTAAAATAAGACAACTGATTCAACAACAGGAATAAAAAAATTCATATGAAATATCGACTACTTTTGCTCACTACATTCGGAACAAAAAATCACTACATGCTCTAAACATAAGAAATTATTACATTCTTTACAGTAATATTTTGTTTTACGATCTTTACAATATTTCTCGAACAATTTACCAAGTCTATTTACTTCAACTCAATAAGGATCCATAATAAAACAAAATATAATGTGTACTTGTCCAGGAAGTTATAATAAAGACAACTAAAAAATAACTCGAATATTCCCCGAATACTTACACCAACGCACGGGTCGGGTCTGACAAGACGTTTCTCGTGATCTATCATGCCCTAAGTAATAAACTTGACTGAAAACAATACTAATCGTTAGGGAAGGAACCTACCGAAAGGTACAGCTGGGCTCCTCACCCAATTCAGACACCCAATCAAGACGCCCGGTCTGTTAGACCCAACCCGTGCACTGAAAGGTTAAGCTACAATTATTCTTCCTCAATAAGATTATTTAGATTCTTCAGATGAATGAAAATGTAGGTATTCCATCTCCGTTGTGAATTTGATATTTGGAGTTTATAAAATCGATGAAAATCATCAATTGTCTATCGGTTCTCGTAGAACATACTAATACAACATCTACGTATCTAAACCAATAAAATATGTCTTACTGAAAGGGTGAGAGTGAATATTTTTTCAATATTATCCATAAATATTTCAGCTAATAAGAGACTCAATGAGTTATCCATTATCAAACCTTCCGAACTACTAAGTAAGACATCTTCAGAATTGTCGATATGGTGAAAATCGAACTACTCTTTGTGAGGCTTATTCATTAACCTGATTGCTGAGAACGTTGAGAAGGATTTCCAAGGGACTGTGGCTCGGTGTAATGCAAAAAGATCAGCCCATTCAATACTAACCGATTATATATGTAATTCTTAGTAGATATTTCATTTATAAAGAATTCACATTTGAATACATTGATAACCATGACTGATTTTTCATACATGAATCTTGATTAATACTGATGACAACTCGATTTGGCGATTTTATATTGAATAATAATATGTTAACATGTTTCGGAAAACTCACTTCAAGCAGAAATTGTTTTGAATTAAGATCAAAAAGATTTTGATATTTGTTTTCTAGAAGGTCACTCATATTCAAGTATAGAACACATTAGATAGAAGGAGTAAATAAAGTGATGTATACAAATAACTTGTTAGGGAGGGAATTCCATACTCAATCTTTCCTTTCAATTGGGGGCCTGAATGGTTATATCTAGGTATTAGTTTATAGCAATTCAAGTTTTATTTCCTTATTTTCCACATTTAATATTTCAAAGTCTGATTTGAATGTGTAATTAATTCTTAAGTTGTAAATATGGAGAATCCGATTTCTGATTACTGAAGCACTGCTAATATTATGAAATTCGCATCAGAGAAAGGCGATTCACCAGGTGTAATATCAATATGAACAGCCACACTTAAATCAGAAATTAAATTAAAAAACTCAAATCTCTTTTATCTAAGCACAATATCAGTTTTGTTTACCGTACTGGAAATAACTAAGAAAAACAAATAATAAACAATAAATAAAAATTTAAAAACAATATACTACGGTTGTCGAAAATTAAATATGGTAATTGTGATAACTTTTATACTTATTGGTAGAACCTTCAGAAGCTTTCAGACCAGAATTTCTGAACGCAAACGCAGATTTAATTATCAAAAATCAGATTCATATTATGCAAAACATGTAATCCTTGAAAAGCACATATTCAATCGACCATACTACAAGTCCCCTTCTTAATCATTTCTAAATCACGAAACTATCTGACTTGCATTTCTGTATGCAATTCCCTCCTAACTAATTACTTGTATACATCATTGTATTTATCTTTTCTGCCTAATTTGTTGTATTGCAACTTATTGGAAGTTCCTTACGGCAGGCTTGGAGGAGATAGGGATTTCGCTGCATGACCAAACTGAAAATAATGTGCGACTAAAACAGTAAGAATAAAACCGTAACGATAAAACCATGATGGAAGTGACGAAACATAAGCGAATATTCTATAATACCTTTCTCTTTCTCCCTCTTTATTTCCGTTATCTCATCCCTTCTCTTTCTGATCCCACTCCACCACGCCAATCGCCAATGCATAGTATATACCTACCCATGAATTCATGTACACGCAATGCGAAAGCGTCATGAGCCGTCGCGGGACGCCTGGCAGATGTGAGAAACATTGAAATAATTTTGTATAAGTTATATGCATGAAAGAATAGATTACGACAAGAATCAGATATAGCATAATGAAAAGATAAAGCAGTACAAATTTGTTCCATAAAATAATGACTACGTATAGTAGGTTTATATTCCATTATATAGCGTGGCGATACGTTACACTCTCGTTATATACACTCTTGTGTCTTTATTATACATTGTATTGACGGCCGAGCGGTCTGAGTACTGAATATTGGTACCTTATTTCTGGGTTGGGATCTTTCTTCATTTTTTTATTTAAAATCTCGTAGGAGCTCTTGGCCCTACGTTTCAATATTAATCATTTCAACTTGGATTAGTATAAGTTATCACTTCTGTCGTGCTCCCCGAGACGCACATGTTTCTTTTTTGCAAATTGTGGTCCTTTTATATTATCCGAAGGAACTTCTTTCCTACCTGGTGTCCCATAACGCTATTTTTTTTGTTACTTAAATTACCTATATGAAAAATATAATTAGTTTTCACTTAGTATCCGAAAAAGGTGAAGTCTCACCGAAACGTACTTCTTGTATTACTATTTTTACTATACATGTAAATTATTTCACAATGTTTGTTAGTCTACCACTTCTGAAACCAAACAAACACATATAAAAAGTATTAAGTTTTTATATTTTCCTTCCAACGTCCATTCGTCATATGGTGTCAATTAATACTTCTCATGACTTTAATACATTGATTGTTATTTTTTTTTCTTAAATATTTGATGATAAGTGTAGCTTTGTTTTGACTCTCAGGTCCGTTACTTGATAGATTAAAAAAAGATGATTTGTTATATATATATATACATATATATATATATATATATATATATATATATATATATTTATATATATATATATATATATATATATATATATATATATATATATATATATATATGGGTATATATATTTATTTGAATTGTTGTTGCCTGTGAACTATTTTTAACTTTTTCATAATTATTAGCAATAACAGGCTTGGTGAATCTCAATATTTCAAAAGTTTTGAAAAAGCCACGAATGTCGTGGCGAAACGTCAACTTTTTAATAAAATCGAGTTTTTTTGAGATTCACCAAGCCTGTTGTTGCTAATAATTATCAAAATGTTATATATATATATATATAAATATATAAAGATATATATATATATTTATATATATATATATATATATATATATATATATATATATATATATAACTTTTTGATAATTATTAGCAATAACAGGAAAACCACAGAAACCTTTACCCACGTAATATTCGAAATAGGTTCAAAGTCAAAGAATAGGGTACTATTCATCTTTTTTTCAAAAATTTTTTATTACGATTGTAGCGGTCTTTAATTATTAATTACGTGCTATTTAGTCTAAGATCAATAGATAGGCTGTTGATATTAGATGGGAAGGGAACCACAGAAACCTTCACCCACGTAATGTACAAAATAGGTTTAAAATATTTGATTGTTGTCTTTAAAAAGACATTACTTGTAATTTTGGAGATCACATGTTCTAAACTATACTTTGTTTTTAGAAAAATTGAAAATTCTAGATGTTTGGACTTTGTCTAAGAAGATGAGTTGTTATGGTTAGAGTTTGTTGAATTATTTTGTTTTGATTTATGTTGTGTAACGTGTCAATTCCCCGCTTAACCGCCGCCACTGAAGCGAGGTACCGTGTTTCACAGATGAATAGAAGCACAGTTCGGGATGACATGCGTGTTACGAACATCTCGAGATAGCTTCGAATTCACAGGTACAAGATCGTTCTTTCTTTTAGCAAATGGTTGTTGAGAATAACACATCATAAATTGATAAAATTATAGTCAATATCAATTGAACGTTTGTTAAAGTTTATTAAAATTTATGAAGTATCTGTGGCGTCTGATAGACGCCACCTTGGTTAGAGCTAAAAGCCACGTTGTCTGAAGTTTGAAATTCACCTCACCTGGAGCCAATATTCACCTTATCTGGAGCTTCCAAGAAACGAGGTACAAAGGGCAGAAGTCAAGAGTACAATCCACCTAAAGGAGAATCTCCAACGTTGATGGAAAATTATATATAAAAACAACAAGATAAGTCTCACTCTATGTAAAAAGAGGATAGTAAATACCTACATTTTATTCTTGTTATTATTACTGAGAACAACCTAGAACCAATATATGTTGAACCAATCTCCCTGCTAGCTCGAGCATAAATATATCTAAAAAGGGAGGTTGGTTACATAATTGGCGTCCCAACGTAAAGGGCCTAATTTTCTATTAATTTAACTTTTCTGTTCTGGTTGGTTCTCAGTGGTAGTAACTTGTGCATGAGTTTATGATTGGTGAATTGCCTTCGTTAACTAAATTTCTTGATTAACATTTTCTTTGTCTAAATTTTGAATTATCCCTATTTATATTTGTTTTCACTTAAAATTACCTAGACTCTTTCTTTGATATTTTGTTGATATTTTAAATACCAAATCTTTGTCGTATAACTTTTATTTTGACTTTAATGCTCTGATTATTTCAATATGTCGTTAAACCCTAATTTCCTTAAGGCTCATGAACTAACTTATGAAGTATCAATTCGGTTAGGAAATAAGGTTAATGAAACTGTAGATAGAAATCGCAAAACGTTAAGGGGAGCTCTCTCACAAGAAAGGGCTAACCGAAGTTTTATTTCTCCAGTTGATATCTATACATTTGAGGAGAATGTCGCAGAGTTAAAACTTTCTTTTAAGAATATCGTAGACCTATTAGCGAATCTTACAAGGACTTCTTCAGGTGATGATTTCAATAGAATCGTTACTCGGTTAACTCATTGTTCAGGTCGAGTCCATCGTCTACAACCAACAGATGATATTGAGACATCACAGAAGCTAGACTTGTTGTCAGAACTGTTAGGATTAGAGTCTGATTTATCAGAAAAACAATTTTTTGTCAATAATACTGCGTCATCAACTCCAACTAAAAGTTCACTTTCTGTTTGTGATTTAAATAGTTCAAGTTTTGGAAAAAAGTTCCAGTTTTTAAGTGGGGTATTAAAAAGTTTTCTGGCCGAGAACCATTAATTCCTTTTTTGGAACTAGTGGATTCATTGAAGTTATCACGTTGTTGTTCTGATAGTGACCTTTTTGAAGCTGCTTCTGATTTCTTTCATTCAGATGCATGGACATGGTGGCATAATCACTATATTAGAAAGAGTTAGTTTCGGGATTGAAACAAACCTTTTTACCTGCTAATTATGATCAACTTTTACTTGATGAAATTAAATCCAAACAACAACAACCAGGAGAATCTGTAACTGTTTTCATTAGTTCATTAGACCAGATTCTGTTAGAGCTTTGGTGTTACATGATGTTAATGACTTGCCCTCTTTGATTCTACTTTGTAAACGTGTCGAAGACACATCAGCTTTAGATATAACGTCTGAATTTTCCAAGAGGTTAAACGTTTCTGAAATATCTTCTAACTTTAATGTAACTTGTTGGAATTGTCGAAAGTCTGGACATAAATATAATACTTGTAAAAGGCCAAGAAAAAAATTTTGTTATGGTTGTGGTGTTGAAGGTTTTATCAAACCCAATTGTAAAAATTGTCAAAAAATCTTACAAGCTGGGGAATTTATGGCAGAAAGTTCCAACCAGCCAAGCACCATGCCACAAAAAGTTTCTCAAAAATAAACAAAAATTAACTATTTCTCCTGAAAAAGTTAACTATTTTAGTCGTTGTGATTGGGAAAATTGGCTTCTTACAATACAAAATTTTTATCTCTCAGGTACCATCTCTGAAAACAATATAGTTCCACAATCACAACCAACAAGTATAACAAACAATAAAGTCTCTATTTCACCCTTACTTGATAAAGATGTACATGATAACAGGCCATATATAAATGTAACTATATCTAATGAAATTGTTTCTGCACTACTCGATAGTGGCCGTAACGTTTCAGTTTTAGGCTCTTCGTTTTTCTATATTTTGAAGAAACTTAATTTATCTATTGATTACGAAGTTTCAGTTAGTTTAACTACAGCTGATGGTCAGGCACAAAATACCTTAGGATATGTAACTCTACCTATTAGTGTTAATAATATTGTCAAAGACATCAAAGTTTTAGTGGTACCATCTATATCTCGCAAGCTGATTTTGGGAGTGGATTTCTTGAAACTCTTCTATCTTAAAGTTGACTTTTCTAAATTCACTTACAATACATCTTCACTTTCAACAGCTTCTCTTCATGCTATTCAATCTATCGATAACTTATCTGACTCTCAACGAGAAGAGTTGCATGACATTGTTGATTTGTTCAAAACAATAGGACCTGAAGATAAAATAGGCAAAACTCGTTTATATACACATCACATTAAAACTGAGGGTGGCCCTATTAAACACAGATAATATCCATTATCTCCAGCTATGCAAACCATTCTGAACAAAGAGGTTGATAATATGTTAAATCTTAATATAATTAAACCAGTAAATTCCTATTCACCTTGGTTGTCTCCACTTTGGTTGGTTGACAAAAAAAATGGTACTCATAGAGTTTGCTTTGATGGTAGAAAATTGAATAATATTAGTGTGCCTGATAGTTATCCTATGCCTCTTATCCATACAATTATAAGAAAAATTAAAAACACTTCATTTTTGAGTTCTATAGATTTAAAGTCAGCATTCTTTCAAATTCCGTTGGACGAGGAGTCCAAATTAAAAACTACATTTTCTGTTCAGGGTCGTGGTCTGTTTTGCTTTAACGTATTACCTTTTGGTCTCAATAGTTCTGCTCAGGTAATGTGCAGATTGATGGATGTAGTTATAGGTCCATCTTTGGAACCTTATGTGTTCTACTATCTTGATGATATCATCGTGGCTACACCTGATTTCGATACTCACCTAGCAACTTTGAGAAGGTTATTTAAGCGTCTTAAGGAGGCTAATCTAACAATTAATTTTGATAAATGTAAGTTTTGCCGTCCGTCACTTAAGTTTTTAGGATTTTTAGTAGATGAACAGGGACTACGAACAGACCCAGAAAAGGTACAATCCATTTTAGAGTATCCAGTACCAACAAACACTACACAGATCAGGCGTTTAATCGGTCTAGTTGGTTATTATCGTAGATTCCTCAAAGACTTTTCAACTATCTGCAGTCCAATTTCGGACCTCTTAAAGGGCCGAAAGAAAGGTCAAACTATTTGTTGGACAAATGAGGCTAACGAGGCACTTATCAAAATTAAATCAATATTAACTTCCACACCAATCTTAGCTAGTCCCGATTGAAGTAGACGATTTTTTCTTGCCTGTGATGCATCAAATGCTGGTGTTGGAGGAGTACTTTTTCAAGAAAATGATGGCTTGGAACATCCTATAGCATATTTCAGTAAAACTCTGAACAAATGTCAGCGGAAATATACAACCACCGAAAAAGAACTACTTGCTATTCTTCTCTCAATTGAACGTTTCAGACCCTACATTGAGGAAACTGATTTTACTGTAATTACAGATCATTCAAGTCTCATTTGGCTCAGTACGATGAAGAATCCATCACCTAGAATTGCTAGATGGATCTTGAAGCTATCCGCTCACAGATTCAAGATAGTGCATCGTTCTGGAGTACTTATGAATGTTCCTGACTCCCTTTCACGAATTCCTGAAGCGTTAGAGAATGCTGTGTTGGACTTATCTACTCTAAAACCTGATAAATGGTATCGTGGGATGCTTAGTAAAATGTCTTCGAATCCTCATCTGTATCCTGATTTTAAGATCGTTGGTAAAGTGTTATATAAACATATATTGTCTAGATCAAAGTTCTCAGACGAGGGTTCTGAGTGGAAAATTGTAATACCTAACGACAACAGATCCGAAATATTAAAAATGTATCATGATGATCCTTTGACTGGACATCTAGGAGTTTTTAAAACTTTATCTAGAATTTTTTCCTTGTATTATTGGCCAAAGATGCGAGAGTTAGTTCTCCACTATATTCGAAACTGTAAAATTTGTGCATCTTGCAAGGCAGATAACCTACCTCAAGCTGGTCGAATAGGTAAATATCGTAATGTCAATTTTCCATTCCAGTTAATATCCGCAGATCTGTTAGGTCCATATCGAAGATCTAAAAACGGAAATCAATATATGTTAGTGGTAACTGATTGGTTTACAAAATTTGTCTTAATTCAGCCTTTACAGAGAGCTACCTCAAAAGCTGTTTGCAAGTTTATTGAAAATCAAGTCTTCTTGTTGTTTGGTGTACCTCAAGTAGTAGTAGTCGATAACGGAGTACAATTTACTTCTAATGATTTTAAAAACCTAATTAAAAAGTACAACGTTCAAAAGATTTGGTATAACGCCCGGTATTTTCCACAAATTAATCCCACTGAACGAGTGAATAGAACCATCACTACTGCAATTAGGTCGTTTATACACGAAAACCACAAAACTTGGGACTAAAATATTTACCAGATAGCCCAGGCTATAAGATTGGCTAAGCATGAAGTTACAGGTTTCTCTCCCTCATACTTATGTTTTCATAGGAATGTTGCTACTGATGGTGCTTTTTATGGACAGATTTCAGAAAATGCTGGTAATGTAATTTCTATTAGAAATAAAACTTTTGATCCTACCTTACAAGAAAAATTACCAGAATTGTATGAAGATGTTCAGAAAAGAATCTATCACGCACATAAAATTAATGCAAATCGTTATAACCTGCGAAGAAGAAACATTACTTTCCATGTTGGTGATCGAGTATGGAAGAGGAATTTTGTACTTTCAGTTTAAATTATCCTATTCCCTTACCTTCAAAACTTTGTTTAGTGTACATTTTATCCCAAATTTTATTGGCAACTATGTAATATACATATATCTTTACCTTATCTTTATCTTGTACTACTTAGTACCTATATACCTTATCTTTATCTTATACTATTTCGTACCTAAATGCGAAATAGGTTTCTGAGTTTACTCATATCTTTTGTATATATGGTTGCCTATTAATCAACTGAAGTTTATTTACGCTATGCAGTATCTAATTATAAATCTGTGCGTAGCTGCTAATTTACTTTAGAATTTATAGAATCATGAGTTTTTTAAAGATTCAGTTTTTTTGGTATTGTACACTAAAATTTTTCCTTTTTATCTTTGCAAGTTAACTACTTGCTGGCGCCCTATTATCTTTTCTATTACCTATTATCTTTTCTCCCATTACCTATATCGCTTCCTTCACTTTTTGTTTATTAATTGATCTGTAGAAAGAATGACCATAGAGTAATGTTTGAGCAAAACATCCGACGATTCCATGATCAGAAGTTCAATATTTTTTTTTGATTGAAATTAGTATAGTATTCTGTTGTATCATTGGGCCTGTGGAAATTTCTTTTTGAAATTCCAAGGCGGTATTATCTTGTTGAATTGGATCTCCAGTTTAATTAGATATTACTTTGTTGGGTGGGATACATTATTTAAAGTCTATTACATCGAGATCCTAATTTTCATTTCTTATTTTTTTTGGAATACTATCCTTTTTACGTTTATTTCGGTTTTTTTTTACAAAAATTTGTCTAGCAACTTACAGTAACTCATAAATGAACTGATTAACTGTTTTGATTACTTTCGGATAACTTTATAGGAATATATCTTTTGTCTCTTAATGCAGTTGTTGAGTGAACCTTTTGCTGAAATATACTGACATAATTATCTTACCTTAAATTTACCTGTATGTCAATATTAATTTTTAGTACGTTTTGGTTTTGTGTGCAATAATCTGTTACGGCATAAGCTGTGAATTTTTTGTGTACGCAAAATTATATTGACTCAACAACTTAGAGAGTTTTTTGTAGTCACTATTTTAGTGACTTATCTATTACCTATTGTGACATTAATTACCGGATTTGACTTAGTTGTGTTCACCTATTTTTGATTTGATGGAATTTAGTTCCTATACATACATGTGTCTTCACCTGTGACAGGTTATTTAAATGGTGAATACAACAATTTTTTTTGATTTATGAGAAAAACACAAATTCCAGTTTTGGGGATGCGTCTTCCTGTAAGTGGTGATTCACGGAGTTTTGTTGATGTTGGACAGTATACGAGGGGAACTATGTACAGTTTCTAGTTCACGCAATGCTGTTATCGAGAGCTACTTCAACATCTCTGTAGTTCTTCAGTGTCAGCAGAAGCCTGTGGATTTCCATTCTATGGATGGTGCATGTTCCACTATTGTGATTTGGTAGTTGGAATCATAAATCACTTGGATTGGACATCGTTGCTGTTGTAAATCCAACAGTAATGATGGAAGTCGTTTTGTGGCCTTTGAGGATTTATAACTTCAAAACCATCTTGCCCTCCCTCTATTGTCGTACCCTGGTCTCGGGTAGCGGTAGGGTTCTCTTTTATTTTCTTTCGTTTGCATCTCAACTCACCCTTGAATGTGTGAACAATCCGTTATTTTTCTTTGAGACTGTGTTTTTATTTTTTTGAGTTAGTTGGCAACAAACACTGACAAGTGAATCTATTTTTAATATTTTCATTTGTTTAATAATATAGCGCCAACTACGAATATGATGATTGAGCTTTAAGTAGCGTTTTGGGCATGTTTTCGAAGTCATTTGAGTGACAGTTTCGGCTCTCACTCCACCTTCCTCTTGGGAGGGTGGCCTTCAGTAAGTGACTTCGCTTCAATTTTGTATAGTTGTGGTTGTTGTGTATCAGTTATAGATATTCGCTTATATTTTTATTTAGCATCTTAAATTATTTTACCTTGTACCTTTCATTAGTAACTTACATTAGTATTTTATCAATTTGTTGTATGACTTATCTTGACGTTTTGATTTTTCTTTTACAGGTTTTCAAACATGATTTTCTCGACGATAATGCATTATAAAAACTTCTCATAACTTTATCGAATTAATTTTTCTTTCTTTTTTAATTGACTATACGCTTCATTTTCTTTTTAATTTCAAAATTTTTGTAACTTTAAAGTTTTTTTTTGAAAAAATAAATAATTTTTTTTGGAAAATTATTTTTTTTTACCTTGGCGAAGGGGGTGTGTTAAGTGTCAATTCCCCGCTTAACCGCCGCCACTGAATCGAGGTACCGTGTTTCACAGATGAATAGAAGCACAGTTCGGGATGACATGCGTGTTACGAACATCTCGAGATAGCTTCGAATTCACAGGTACAAGATCGTTATTTCTTTTAGCAAATGGTTGTTGAGAATAACACATCATAAATTGATAAAATTATAGTCAATATCAATTGAACGTTTGTTAAAGTTTATTAAAATTTATTAAGTATCTGTGGCGTCTGATAGACGCCACCTTGGTTAGAGCTAAAAGCCACGTTGTCTGAAGTTTGAAATTCACCTCACCTGGAGCCAATATTCACCTTATCTGGAGCTTCCAAGAAACGAGGTACAAAGGGCAGAAGTCAAGAGTACAATCCACCTAAAGGAGAATCTCCAACGTTGATGGAATTAAATCTGCATATATTGAACTTAAATGTTTTATATATGTTGTATCATTTACAACTTCATTTGAATATTTTTGAATATGTGACGTTTCTAAGATTTCTCTGCGTTTTGGATCTTTTTCTATTTCTAAAATTTTTGTGCTATCAAAGTTGAAACTATGATTCTCATTGTTCTTATGTTTTATTAGTGCTGTGGTTTGTGTTTTGGTATATTTGTGTGCTTTTCATCTTTCTTCTAAATTTTGAAAAGTTTGTCCTATTATTACAATTATTACAGGGTATACTATAAACAACATGAGATTTTTGCAGAAGAGGTGTTTTACTTTTTAATTTAGAATATATTTGTTTTCTTTGATTTTGTGCAGTGTGAGCTACTTTAATATTGTGTGGATTTAAAATATGTGATATTGTATTACTTAATTGAGGAATATATGGAAGGGGAATATATTTTTTGTTAATATTTTTTATTTTTGACGTTTCTAAAGTGTTGTAGAGTTTATGAATTCTATTTTCAGTGATTTTCTGTATAAGTTTTATTGGGTAATCGTTTTTTATGAGTAATTCATGGACATCTTGTAATGTTTCATGTCTGTGTGTAGGTTAAGACAACAATCAAATATTTCAAACCTATTTTGTACATTACGTGGGTGAAGGTTTTTGTGGTTCCCTTCCCATCTAATATCAACAGACCTATCTATTAATATTGGATTAATAGCACGTAATCAATAACTGAAGACCGCCACAGCCGTAAAAAATTTTTTTGAAAAAAGATAAATAGTACCCTATTCTTTGACTTTCCAAAATCGGAATAATTTGAACCTATTTCGAACATTACGTGGGTAAAGGTTTCTGTGGTTTCCCTTACCATCTAATAATAACAGATTTGAATGTTAATATTGGACTGAATAGCACGTAATAATTAACAGAGAACAGCCACTTCCGAAAAATTTTGATGAAAAATAGTAGTCTTTTCTAACTATTCAATTTTTTTCAAATCAATAAATGTCAAAGAAATTTCAATTTTTCGAAAGTTTTGATAAAGCCACGAATGTCATGGCGAAACGTCAACTTTTCAACTCGATTCTATTAGAATCGAGTTTTTTGAGATTCACCAAGCCTGTTATTGCTAATAATTATCAAAAAGTTAAAAATAGTTCACAGGCAACAACAATTGAAATACATATATATAATTATGTATGTGTTTCGGAGGACACGTTAATCAGGCGGTCCCCCTGGGTTAGTACGCCTCGCTACTAATTACCTTAAACAGGGTTGAATAGGCAATCGGCGCCGGAACATCTCACATAATGTGAGATGATATCCCGGGCAATAATGCCATACGCTTATTTATTTATATATATATATATATATATATATATATATATATATATATATATATATATATATATATATATATATATATATATATATATATATATATATGTATATATATTTATTTTAATATATATTAATATATATACTTATATATATATATATATATATATATATATATATATATATATATATATATGAAAAACTTGGTTCTCGGGATGAACCGCGTAAAAGATTTGAAAAATCTCGACGTTTCGGCTCCTTTTGCGAAGCCATCTTCAGGAGAATTACAAGGGAAAATAATTCAGATACGTGGCCTCAATCTGCCTACTCCACGAATCGAATTAGGAGGAATCGGAAATAATACTCCACCAACCGTACTGCTTCCTGTCAACTCTGAAGTCTCAACCTGCCTACTCTTCAGAGTCAACTGACGGGCCGATCGTCGCGTGGCCGTATTTATAGGGAAGGGGGGCGGGTACTCTATTGACGTAGTTATTGACGTAGTATTGACGTCAATGGGGTATTCACGCACGGTATCAGTGCGGGATGCACTCCGATTGGGTGTGACACGGCGACCACTGAGAAGCGGCTTCCATGCTGATGGGAGTCTGTGACTGTCATCTCTGGTGTTCAAACAATTTGGACGTTTTTCTATTTCTACAGCTTCACGAAATATTCGGGATTTGAATGATCGGACGGGAGCAATAGTTCTTGTATTGGGGAAATCGATAATGTGGCCTGTTTGGGTGTGATGTTGGGAAAGGGCGTTGGTGATATCTGAATGTCTTACTGAAAGTGAATGTTCCTTGGCACGGACCTGAATTCGTCGGTTCGTTTGTCCTATATAAGAACGAGGACAATTGGAACAGGGAATCTCATGAACACCGTGATTTTCATTAGGAATTTTATCCTTGACGGATCTGATTAGATGGGAGAGTTTTTGTTGGGTGGTGAATATTGTTTTGATGTTTGTGTTTTTGAGAGATCCTGCGATCTTATCTGTTACTCCTTTGATGTAAGGAAGGAATAATTTAGGTGTAGATTCTTGGTCAGTGGGATTGGAACGTGGTAGAGGTGGGGTGATGTTTGTGTGTTTGCGTATGTTCTTGTTGATTTGATATGTGTTGTAACCGTTCTGTAATAATATATGTTTTAGAGTCTTGAGTTCTGATTCACGGTGTTCGTCGTCAGATAGTCGAATGGAGCGGTAGATTAGAGTATTAACTACAGAGTTAAGTTGAGAGGGATGGTGGTGAGACTGGGCGTTCAGATAACGGTTTGTATGGGTGGGTTTACGATAAACTGAATAGGAGAAGCCTTGGGATGGAAGTTTTTTGACCATGACATCGAGGAATGGCAGAAACCCATCGTTTTCCACTTCCATTGTGAATTGGATACTTGGATGTATGCCATTCAAATGATTCAAGAAGTGGAGCAACGAGTCTCCGCCATGGGGCCAGATCGCAAAGACATCGTCTACATAACGTAGCCAGCATGATGGTTTAAGGTCGAATGACGAGAGAGCTTGGGTTTCGAAATGTTCCACGAAAATGTTGGCGGGGAAGAGAGGGGATCCCATTGGGGCTCCCTTAATTTGTCTGAAGAAATTGCCTTGAAAGATAAAGTAAGTGTTGGCCATGCAGTGTTTGATCAGGGATAGGTTGTCGGGGGATATTTCATGTTTTGTGTCTAGGATGGAAAGTGTTTCTTCGATGGGGATATTTGTAAATAAGGAGACAATATCAAAACTAACAAGGAGATCAGATGGGGTAATATCAATACTTTTTAGGAGTTCTATGAAGTGAAAAGAGTTTTTCACGTATGACTGGATTTGTTCGGCAAGGGGTTGAAGGGTTTTGGCGAGATATTTCGCAAGAGGACGTGTTGGACAATTGTAAGCGCTGACAATGGGTCGAAGTGGAATATTAGGCTTGTGAACTTTGGGTAGACCATAAATTCGAGGAGTTCTATATATATATATATATATATAGAGTATCCCAAAATGACGTCCAAATGAAAGAAGTTGATAGAGGTCATTTCTAATCCAAATAGCCATAACTGTTATTATCGGATTGTTGATAATGTGAAAGGAATTACTGTTTTTGTGTTTTTATAAGCAAATCATTATTTATTTGCATGCTATTTATTGTAAATGTAGCGCTGCGGAGTGAACCTTTGCATCATTATCAATTTAAAACACATTGTTGTCTTCAGTAGTCAGATCTAATATACATATAAAGTGTGGCACTTGGTATATTGATCGGATGTAAATAGAGTTAATAAGTAGAGTAGATCAAACTGCTAAATATCCATTGTCAGGTATTGTTGTATACTAGTTGCTATTCATAAATGATTAAAATTTGAAGAAGATTGTATGAAAAAAAAGAAAATTGGTTCTGGCAACACAAGTTCCCGGTAAGTAAAAGAAGAAGTGATTTTTATCTAGGCTATTAATTATGAGAGTGATGGATAATAAAGTAGTATACCAATATCTTAAATAGCAACTGGGAAGAATGATCAGAAGAGAGTTAGAAGCTTACGGCAACAGTTGGTACAGGTTCCAGGAAACGATTTCTGTTTTAGCTTTTTAGGTAATCTGTTTTAATTTACAAATATTGAGAATATAATCGTTGGATAATAAAGTGTTAAAAATTCTATTTAATGAATCTAATCTCGATATAGACTTTAAATCTAATATTATACCTTCAGTTATATAAGTTAATAGGTAAGTATATTGACGTTGCACTGAATATATGTTTGTTGCCATCGAATTATATTGTTGTGTGCTTGAATCATTACATAGAAGATTATTCACAGGTTATATTTTAATAAAGTGCAAGAATCTATTCGTAAGAGCTGTACTAAATTCATTTTTAGCCATTTCTGCAGCTCTGGTTCTTGATTTACTAAAACATTTTATAATAACAAAATCTGCAACACCGCGATCCAAGAATACCAATTCGTTGACCAACTCGGAAAATCGTTGATCTCTTCACGATTTACTTATTGCACAACCTGAAAATGAGGTATATGGTGTAGCAATTTTGAGATTAAAAGATAAATCAACAAACTGCGGTTACTTCTTTCGCCAACGGTTTGAAAAACATTAATTTGTCAATCTGTATCATTGAAGATCAAAATTACACCAAATTGAACAAAGCAATGCAAATTGATTTAGATGAGGAAATTTATTTTCCTTTCCAATGTATTATGGACTCAGCATAGTTAGCACTTTAGAGGTCAGATTAAGTCTAGGTAGGTACCATTACAAACTTAGTCAGAATAATTTTCAAAATATTCTAGCCGGAAATTGAAATAAAGTTTTTATCTATATATCTAATTATAACTCAACGCGAAATACTTTAACCATAATTAAGAATCATGATAATATTGTAGGATCTTTGGACTGGTATTTTCGTGCCTCTACACACTGGCCCAACTAAAACTTCAAGAAATTTTAAATTTTTTAATTTTGGTTATAAATTCAATCATTTGTTAAATACTGAATTCAGTGTCATTTTCAGTAATAAACGCCTAACTCGGTTCATTGACTCATATATAATTAGCTTAATATGCAAATAAACTGAAGTGCATATTTTAAAACTACCGCACTGTGTGAAAATGCACTGTTGAATCACTTTCAGAGTACATCGATGCTCATTCTTCACCTTCTGCTTCTTTGTTTTCATTTTCTTTTCCGACAGGTTCATACTTATATTCAGATAAGGCGATATCATTCTTCATATTAGCATTACTATTATTCCAACGCTGTATTTCTCCAGAAGCAAAGATTAGGAAAAACGTACTGCTTAAAATGAAAATACTTCCAGCTATGAGAAAGACTATCCTCCATTGGGTTGGATCGCTCTGTAAAAGCAGTTTTAATTATTCTTGTTACATGGAATTACAAGTTTTGTTCAACTTATATTAATTAGCAGAAATGCAAACATTCACTCCTGACAGTTCAGATTTAATCTGTTGCAAAACAATGATTGTTCAAAGGTTACATTTCGAAGATAATACCATACCAAAGACGCAATGCAACAATCAATCTACTGAAAATGAATATAAATTAGTAAGGGAGCCCGAGAAGCTAAATGGCGATTTAATAGAGCGTCGTGCAGACCTATTGGATTGTGAAGATTAGATGCTAAAACGAAAAAAAAAGTTATATGATGTGTACCTTTTCACTGTGGAGGGAAACATGTAGAGATTTTCAAAAATATAAAAAAAATCGTTATATTGAAATACTCGAGCGCTTCAGATACTAATAGTTCATATATCCCACATGTCTCTGATAACGAAGGTAGGCTAAATTTCAAAAGGAAATGAAGTGAACCCTAAAGGAGCTCCTATTCAAAGACTGATGCTTTGGACAATACCAAACTCATCGTCGATATTCGAGTATGCAAAATCATTTTCTTCAAACAAAAAAAAATTCAACCGTGCTCGGGAATATCCAGGTGACGTATTCTTTTTGCAATTTTGTGAGTATCCTATTTCTTCACGTCACGAGCAAATCGTCAGATTAGTGGAATGCACACTCTTCTTCATGTAATTAATTCACCTTGCCTTAATCTGGCGTGCTTTACTTTTTCTAATGATCGATTTTTTTGACTAATCCGATCGTCTGTCCTAGACCAACCACCCCCATTTTAAGGGTTCAAATATGGCGGAGGTCCAAGGGTGCAAGGTATCTCCCATCTCCTTGCTTGGGCTCCCCTACTATATGAAATATCTAAACAATTATCAGATTCCCAAGTCATCTCTTCTAAGATTCTGCTCTTTATCACCATCTGTTGGAAGAGTTAAAGCGCAGGCTAAAAAGTCAATATTATTGATCAATATGCATTGATTATTGGTTATATTAATCGCTAAGGAGAGATTTGGAGCTCTCTTAAACGATTAATATAGCCTCAATACGTATGAATCAATAATATTCGCCGTCTAGAAGATGCGTTAAAAATGTATACGAAACTATTATAATGACGCAAATATATGAATACTCGACTGCAATAAGCAATTTAACAAAGAAAACTCATGGAATCATAAATATATTCTTGCGCCACAATTTCGAATTTCTATTTTAACTGTGGTCTCTCGAAATGAACGTATTAATTCACCAACTGTCTCAAGTAACATGAATGTAAATATTTTGATAATCAACCAACAAAGAAAAATCAACATGAAGTTCCTTTGAACTATGATTTCAATGAAAAATAGTGATTTATTCTACCATTATAGAAGAACAGTTTATGAGCTAGATATTTCATATATTGTACCTGGTCTGTAACGATAATTTGAACTAGTAGAGGTCCCATAAGTGCAGCTAATTGCCCAGCACCATTACTGAAACCCATGAGAATTCCAGCAAAATTCGGTGCAATATCTATATGGTTTGCATTGAATCCTACCAGAATCGCTCCATTAACTCCAACTGCTATTACCAAAAGAAATACTGCCACTGATTTCATTTCTTGAGGTATGAATGCCAAAATAATAAGTGCTGCCGCAGGCACGTATGTTCCTGTGAAACAATATGAAGTGACATATAAAGTAGGAATTTTTCAAATATAGCAGGGCTCACCCAAGCAATTGAAACATTTTCGGGCAGCTTGAATAGATAGTTTCTTCTTTCCAATTAGAGAATCAGATATGGGACTTAGAGTTAAAGCAACAATGAAACTTGCCAGAAAAGGAAGCGCTGATAGTAAACTATTCTAGTGAAACACTAAACATATTGAAATCAACTAGGGTACTGTAAATTCATATTCACCTGTTCTATATTGAACTTCAGTACTCCTTGCATGAAAGAAGGAATTTCTGATAAAAGAGTTAAAAACCCAAAGTTATTGCCGCTATTGGCCACAACGATCGCCCAGAAATGAATGGACGTGAACATCGACTTCCAAGGCACTGATAATCTCTGCAGAAAAAATATATACATACATAAATATACATATATATATATATTTATATATATATATATATATATATATATATATATATATATATATATATATACATATATATATTTATAATATATATATATATATATATATATATTATATATATATATATATATATATATATATATATATATATATATATATATATATATATATATATATATATATATATATATATATATTTATTTATATTTATTATATATATATATATATATATACAGTGCTATTCAAATTCCAGTATATACATGGGGACTTCGATAACGGTAAGAGATAGAGGGATGGTTCCATGGGAGCAAAGTAGCATATTTCAGTGGTCAATTATATGGATTTAAAAATTTTAAAAATCTGATCTAGCTTCTCTAGTTCTGGAGTTATACAGGAAAAATCGAAAATTTCTAAATTCTTCTTTTGCCTATATCTTTTCATTTTGAAAATTTTTCTCTACAAATTGTCACTTTGCCATTGCAACTTTTCATTGGCTATCCAAATATCTGAATAAAAATTATATACAGGGTATCATATAATTTAGGCCACTTTCAATTTTCAAATACGAACCAGTATTTTTTATTGCATTTTCCTGAAAGCTAAGAGACATGTTTCATATTGTCTTAGTATTTTCGCCTGAATAACAGAGTGTTTTGAAAATATTGAACTATCACCAGTAAAATTTCAAAATTCTTTTTTAATTTCAGCAATTCAAAAAAGTTTTGAAATTGTAATTTTAAAAAAAATATCATAGAATAAGGTATAGAATGCCTCGTATTATTTCAATATTTCCAAAACACTTTATGATTTAGATAAAAATAAAACGGCAATATGAAATATGACTCTTGGCTTTTGAAAAAGTGCAATAAAAAATACAGGCACGTATTTGAAAATGAAAAGTTAAGAGTGGCCCAATGTGTACGATACCCTGTATATAAATTTCATTCAAATATTTGGAAAGGCCTCTAAAAGTTGCTATGGAAAAGTGGCAAAATCAAAAAAAAACTTCGTAAAATAAAGAGATATAGGCATAAAAAGAATTTCGAAATTTTCGATTTGCCCTGTATAACTCCAGACCTAAGGAAGCTAGGTCAGATTTTTTTCATTCATATAATTAACCTCTACAATACGCTACATATATATATATATATATATATATATATATATATATATATATATATATATATATATATATATATATATATATATATATATATATATATATATATATATATATATATATATATATATATATATATATATATATATATATATATATATATATATATATATATATATATATATATATATATATATATATATATATATATATATATATATATATATATATATATATATATATATATATATATATATATATATATATATATATATATATATATATATATATATATATATATTTCCTTATTCAAAATTAAATTCAACGCACGCACCTTCCCACCAGAGTCACCTTGGACTTGTTGTTTCAAGTATTTTTTCTCTTCCATAGAGATATCTGGGTCATCCAGAGGACTATTGTGACATAGCCAAATGAAAACGAAACTCCATAGTAGACCAATAGTACCAAATGAATAGAACACCATTGGCCAGCCATATGAAGAGCCACATATCAATCCTGTAATAGGCATTCCTAAAGTTGGACCAAGAATTCCAGCTGAAAATTTTTTTTTCATTTAAACCAATACCATGTTTCATTCGATTTAATCTTCTCACCAGAATACACAAAGGATAACGCTCTTGACCTTTCTGGAAGCGGTGTCCATTTGCTCATGATAGTATGGGTGGATGGGTAAAGGAATCCTTGTGATAAACCTTGGACTATTCTGCTCACCATGATTCCGCTAGATCCCATCGATTCAGCCATCGAAGGTGCAAGTAAGGTAAGAAGTGAAGCTATTGAAAAAGAAATTCCTAAGAAATATTTCGGACCATATTTGTAACATATGAAACCTGCAGGAACTTGAAGTAATGCGTATCCCCAGAAGAATGAAGACAACACAACATCCTTGTCCTTCCAATTTGGATAAGTCTGAAATAATACATGTTTTGAATGTCCTTACTAGAAAATGTTCGCCGAGTAAACTCACCTTTATGTCAGGATGTGGAGGGTGCTCATTCACCATGGCAACAATTGCCACAGAAAGACTAGCTCTGATGGCGAATGCAATGAGGCCACCAAGAAAGAGCAAAAAATATTGTACATGTCGCCTACCTAAAACTAAAATTATACAAGCAATCTTCATTCAATATTTATTAATCACCAAATTACATGAATTTACAAAAACATACAATAGAAAAAAGAAAGAAATGAGCGACTAATATAGGTAGTAGGGAAGGTTTGTCATACCGAGTCTTATTAAGTGATATTTTTCAGCGGAAACATCGGAGTTGATGATTCACTTAAGTTTTTGGAAAACTTGTCTGTTAAACATCAACGCCAAAATTATTTCCTTTGAATATGGTCAAGATAAAATGTGCTTTGAGATACTCGGGCAGACAATATAATGCCTATACTTCTAAAATAGAGTTAACAATATCAATAGTAGTGAATAATATTCCAAGTACACTACAAAAAAGACATAACAAATATAAATCACATATAAATTCAAAAGTATAAAATCCCCAACATGCAGGTAATGTAAAAATTGTAAAACATAAAAACTTGAATATGTAAACGTATAAAAAAATATCAAATGTTACAATATAAAATACAAAATACAACCTCGTGCCAAATTAAGAGCATTCAATGTGTTAGGTGGGGATGTAAAAATCAATGTGAAAATTTAGAAATTAATTCAGTGAAATTTGTTCACAGTAATGTTATATTCTCATCTTTGAGCCACCTGATCACTGAAATCTTGAATAACCTAAACACGTATTCCGTTTTTATATGATCTGGAGCAAGATTGAACAATTTGGGTCCAATATATGCAATTTCTCTCTGTCCAATAACTTTGTTCATTTTCGGTATATCTAGGCTACTCGCTTTTAGTAGGGTTTCATGTCCATGTTGTAGACTTTTGAACTTATTTCTGTTGTGAAATATAAATATTAATAGTTGCTTAAAGTAAAGATATCTCAAACTCATCAGTTCACAATATCGGAATATTTGTGCCGATGGGAAACGAAAATTTAAATTATAGATAATTTTGAGAAATCGTTTCTGTAGTACCATAAGCGGTTTTTTATATGCCATATATATATATATATATATATATATATATATATATATATATATATATATATGTGGTTGGTGATTTTTTTTTTGGGTTATCAGTGTACATAAAAAGTTGTATTGCAGAAGATGATATATACTTCTTCACTGAATATACTGAAATATACACATACTCGGCGATATATGTGGAGTATGGTATGGTGATTTATATTGTGTCAAGAATATTCAATGTCTTTACATGTGAATCTTTCTGCTCGCCTCGTCTTCTGCTCGGTTTTATCATATTATGAATAAAATAATTTTTTTTTTGGATTGATTGGGCAGGTACGTGGTGTAACTTGATAAACATATTGAAACAGTGGTTGATAATAACAATATACACATTTATTGAAAGAAATAACGCACCACGTACGTTTCGGTGGAACTTTACCTTCTTCAGATGCTAATGGTAAACTAACTGTTAGTTATGTGTCTAATTGATTTATATTAAACATGTCATAGTAGTCCATAGCTTCTCACACTTCGAAAAAATGAATATTCTTACAAAATAAGCATAGAATTCGAAACGAAACATTCAATGACAGTATCACTGTGTAGCTCTTTTATGGAGATCCCTAGTTTACAATGTTGCTATTTCATCATCTGCTGGCGGACCAAGCTAGGTAGTCGAGTACATTAGGTACGCTGGCTAGTATTTGGGATGTCTCGGGTTCAAACCCCGGGGCCGACTGGTCTGCCATGATTTTTGTTCAGAGTTTTCCTCATGGTAATGTAAGTCACTGCTTGCAAACTTACAAGGCGAATGCTGGGCCAGTATCATTCCTCTGAACCCTACCCACTCTTCCCATGTTCCATAAATATCCCGTCTCACCTATCCTTAATGCACTTGTACATACAATTGTATTCTCTGATCTGGCTGAAGGAGTTAATCCCAAACTCAAGCTGCCCGCGTCCCTGACACATACTTCAGGGAGGAATGAAACACGTGTGTTTCCTTTTTTATTCCTTTTTTACGCTGGTCGGTTAATATCGCTTGAAGAATCATTGCGTATGGCAGAACAAATGTTAAAAACAAGTCATAAGAAGTTTTTTTCGATATCATCTGGTATTTCAGAGGGTTCCCGAACCAAAGGTCGCTAGATGACGTGGCAATGCAAGAACTATTATACGCGTTGGTTTGGATGAAACTGAATTGAATCAAAATTTGTGTTCTGGAGATCAATGAACTTTCGCTCAGTTGCGAAACTAGAATAAAATAAAACAGGGAAAAGATTCGAAATGTCTCTTTTACAAAGAGTTATAGAACATCTAAACGTTCGTACTTTAAATACGTTGAAATGTTGCCAATCTAGCCCACTATGCAAAACGAAATAATTTTCTCGTAGTGCAATCTTAGGAAGACTTATTAGCATATGTAGAGTGCTTGTTATTTGCTGGTTACCTGATTATTCTGATGATTGCCATAGTTTTTAAGTTTAAATATTAATGAAAAAGAATCACAAGTATTACGATTCTCAGTTCAACGGTTTTTGTTTTAATTTATACTTGTATATTATTTGTTGATTTTACCTTAGATACGGTTGCTACAAATACACTCATTATGCCCTAGGGCGTTATAAGTGGGCATTATGGATCAGAACGCCCGCTCATTGTACGAGGAGAAATGAAGCAACTTCCATTGATTGAATACTTCATAATCTTTGTCGTTTACGACTCTGGATTTCTTCGGCAATTAACTATTCGCAGCTTTGGCTGCATTGTCTATGATATTCTTGGGTAAATTCATATTAATTTCCATTATTTCTATAAGACTACACAAATAAAGCAGCAATGATGTTCACTAAATTTGATGACAAAAATATTCACATTCATCCCTCGGGCCGAATGTTACCCTCCGGGCGTAAGGATCTATATAACGCACTTGTTACATAAATAACTATTTTATGCATTTGTTGTGCTATTCAAGAATTGCATACATCTGCTAGGAAATACATACATTTCCTAGAATATGTATGTATTGAATTACCTTCAACAAATTATTTTACACTAAATTGGCTCAAATCAGCTCGACATTGTATACCTGTTTCAGTAATTGTATGCAGTTTCTAATTTTTACTCATTTCCTGTAATATATATTTTTATATATATATATATATATATATATATATATATATATATATATATATATATATATATATATATATATAAATATTTATATATATATCTTTTTATTATATATATATATATATATATATTATATATATATATATATATATATATATATATATATATATATATATATATATATATATATATATATAACTAAATGTGTTTTTTTTCTACTTACGAATTTTACAAGAAGAAATTGGATGGGTAGATCTTTCAGATCCCACACTCGGACCGAACACTTTGAACATTCTTTCGGAATGCTATCGTAGAAAATGTTATCTGCTTCACAATCTCAACATACTGATATGATGCTTTGTGTCGTCGAGCAATTGTTAAGGTTCTTCAATTCATGGTAACAAATCAGAAAATCCCAAAAAAAACATAATATGAAGCAACATTTTAATTTCAGAACAGATAACGTAAAATAATATAAACATATTCATTAACGCTGTATTCATCTGAAAATCAATTTTATATTTGAAGGCAATTCATTCCAATTCATAGATATAATTTACCGATAGTGTATGTTTAGTTTATTTTTCACTTGTATATTATTTGTTCATTTCACCTTAGATACGGTAGCTATAAATACACTTATTATGCCCTAGGGCGTAATGAGCAGGCAGAATGGATCATAACGCCCGCGAATTGTACTAGGAGAAATTAAGCAACTTCCATTGATTGAATACTTTATAATCCTTGTCGTATACGACTCTGGATTTCTCCGGCAATTAATTATTTGCAGCTTTGGCTGCATTTTCTAAGATACTCTTGGGTAAATTCATTTTCATTTCCATTATTTCCATAAGACTAGACAAAGGAAGACACAATTAAATTCACTAAATATGGCGACAAAAATATTCAAAATGTCAAAATATCAACAAATGACATGCCTACTATGAGAAGGAAAATGGAAATTATAGGAGCAATGAACCGATTTTAAAATCGATTTTTCATTATAATAAAATAATTTTTTCATGAAAAATTAAATCTTGTATGCACCATGTGCGTTTATAGATCTTAACGCCCATCGGGCCAAAGGCCCTCGTGCCGAATGTTTCCCTCCGGGCGTTAGGATCTATATAACGCACTTTGTACATAAATAACTATTTTGTCATTGGTAATTGGAGATTTACTAAATTAGATTTTTTACATACTTCGAAGAATTTTAGAGGTTGCTCAAGTGAAAAATTTAAAATCTAAGTTGAAGCTATAAAGAAAGCTTAAATTCATTGTTGTAGAAATATAACACAAGAGAATAAAGACTTGTATATCTTCATTTTGTTGCTTTGAACGGATAAGCAATATCTTCTTTTTGGGCGAAGGTGCTAGTCCAGTGGATGAGCTCTTTCCTCTTGATTTTATTGTTGTGGAATTGTGTTTTTGACGTCCAGCTGTGCGCTATTTTGCGAATACCTTATCATTGCCCATTATATAATATAGGTGGTAATATTTAGTATATAGTAAATCTTTTTCTCCATAGACAGTCGAAGGCTTTATGGGTGTACATTGTTCATTTGAAACTTTTATTTGGATTCACAAGTGTTACTTTAGTTTGAGTAAAAAATTGTATGAAAAATTCTTATGTAATGTATTGAATTCATATGAAATATTTGATGTTATATATTGTACACTTGAGGGCAAATAAACTTATTATTATTATTATATTTCATAAGGCAATGCCTTATAGGAAAATAAAATTTGCATAAAATATATTTCAATTTGTTGAGATGAGATAGCGATAAAAAGATCTTCAGTAATTTGCATTAGAATAATCAGTTTAACAACCACGTATGATTCCTCACATACGATTGTGAAAACAAGTTATTTTTATTCAGGAATATGACATAATGATGACAAAAAAAAACAACGAGTTATTTCAAATTCAAATGTAATGCACAATTTTAGAGTAAATTACAAAAATTTAATGAAAGCAACTAACTGGAAAAGTCTCTTTGTTTTCAAAGGCTTCAGGTAAATTTTAACCGTTCTATTGCTTTCTAACGAACAGCAGATATTTTCCTTCGTCATTGGACGCTCGGGAAGTTGACTTAGATAATTCTGATTCTTCATCTGCAATAAGATTTGATTGAGAAAATATTTTCATTCATTATACTGAGAAAGAAATTTCAAGTAATTCATGTAAATATATATTACCCAATGTAATTTATTATATGTTGTTGAAGTTTAATTTTAAATCATTTATATGTTTAAATTATTGTTTTCCAAACTATTGATGATAATAATCTAACGGATGGAGAATACAGTTTACATTCAAAAAATTTTCCAATAGTTTTGAAAATTTGTTTTGAGAAAGCCGATACTTGGTGAATATCAATAAAGATCGTAGTGAATAAAACGTGCACTAAAACCATCTTCAGATACAAATAGAACATTTCACTATTCGTATCTGAAGATGTTTCAGGGTACCAAGACGCCTCATGCTCATTTCAATTAGAGACGTGGAAACTTTTCACATAATATTATTCATTATATTGTAGGGAGATCTTCATAGATGGTATATTTTATAATGAAAAAGAATTAAGTTGATACAACCATGCTCTATTAGCAATGATTTTTGAAACATTAGCTAGTCAATAAACTACATCTCTCAGCAATCAGCATTAACTCTTATTTAACCTGTAACGAACGTCCACATCATTGCCAAGATGCCAAGTCAACTGCACAGAAGCTATTGAAACCTATTTCGTGCGAAGAATCTGTTCACGTCAAGAGCGGCTCAAGTTCCTTCAGCATTGGAATACGGCTCTAATGTTTGGAGCTTTGTGCACTGCTAGAAACTACTAAGCAATATTCAATAATTACCAGCTATAAAAGACGCTAATTTTCAATTCAATTCAATTATTTATTCTCTAATACAGTACAGTGTCGAACTTGTCACAACAAAAAACCGAATAGCACCAAAAGACAGCACAATAATAGTTACGAATCAAATGTATAGTTGAGAAATGTATAGGTATGAAATGCAGGGAGTGATTCCGCCTTCTACTATCAAAACATCCAAGAGTTTGTTTTCGAATGTTCTTCGAACTGAAAGCCTCCTGCTTTCTGTGAGAAGACGGTTGAATATCTTGATTATCTGGTTCACTATATTCCTTTGCACTCGGGTAAAAGCTGTTCTGGGTGCTAGCAGAACTAAATCTCATATATACTGGAGAGTTCCTCATAATCTTCTCTTACAAAGCAATCACAGTTCTAGATACCTTTTCCTGAATGAAAAACGCTACGTACGCAGGCCCTTCAAATCCTGAAAATGCAAGGTGCCTCCACAGAAGTTCCTCAGAACACTTTACCATACCTGATTCTTGGACACACATATGCATAGTAAGTCTTAAGATCACCTGACTCACTTACGGAATAGGATATAGTGCGGAGTGAACGAACTCATGTTTCCAGCCAGATACCGTATATACTCCTTCCAATTTAGCCAATTTAGTGTATTCCGCAGATGTGAAAGGTTTCTTGTTATGAGTAGAGGTAAATAATTGTTCATGTTTCAGGCTGAATTTTAGTATATTCGTTTTATCTATGTTTAGTTATAAGTTGTTGTACGTCATGTACATCACTCTTACGAGGTTATAAGTGACTTCATAAACTAACCTGCTAGATGCTCCAGTGATTCGGCTCTGATGTACAGCAACTAAAAATATATTAGGTAAACCGTTAGGTTCTTTATTGGTTAGTATTTATATCTGTACATACATGTATGAAATATGTGTTCATACCATCTGAGATGTCCTTTGTGTTTTTTATGGTCCTTTTTGAGCCTATCTGTTCTCCAGTTATTTCTCTCACCAAATGCCATGTTGCTTTAAGATTTGTTCAATTAATTAGTTTAAATTTAGGATGTAATTTTAGGAGAAATCTGTCTTATCAGACACCTACATTCATTGTTGTATTCTTTATAAGTATCCTTCTTCATGTTTTCTGGCAATCTTTTCATTCAATGTTTTTTTAAATTTAATGTTAATATAGGCTACTTTCTCGTTTACATATATTTCAAAGCTTCTCTTAGAAGAAACATCATCCCACATTTGAATAGCACTTTTCACAAACTTTTCTGTTAATGCATTTGGATGTTACTTTTTCTGACTGTGTCCCACAATAGCTCCCAAACATATTTTTGAATGAATCCATTTTCTCACTCGTAATTCACCATCCTATTATTGGTTCAGCAATATTGACGAATAAACTGTCTATAAATATTAAACGTGGCACCTATTCTAAATCGTTTATATATTTTTGGTGTTAGATCGCAGTTCAGTAAAATGTTAGGAAGAAAATTTCAATTTTTCTTAGTGAGATTTTTCAGGTCCAAGTTGAAATCCTGGAACGCACAAAACTACAGAACATTCATTAATTTCGTCCTTTAATGTTACTAATATGCCATCCAGAATATAATAAAATTTCATCTAAACTGCAGGTTGTTTCGAATGAATATGAAACTGCCTCCACAAATTTAGAATTTTCGGTGATTATCAAGGCCTGCCTTGATAGGCAGGCATTGGATCCATTATTTCACCAGGAGCACAATTCACTCTTCATAGAAGGTATAGTGATAATACACACAAATTTACCGATCACAATTCAAAAACTAGAACATCGATCTATTATAAAGCATTTCTGAACCCAACTGTAATACTACGAAACGCTCTTCCCTCAGAAGTGTTTTGGGTTGGCTACAAATTCAGGATAAACCACTTTTTAATAAAATTATAAAGGGACGCATGAAAAGCGATAAGCTTTTCAAACAAAATTAATCAAATACCTACTGTTTCTACTATCAAGAGCGGCGATCTTTTTCAACCAAGTTCAAATTATTAAGTGTTGATTATATCTTATAAAGTTTTGAAGAGTATTAAAAAATTGGGACCCACCTCTTATATCATCGTACGTTTCCCATATTTGTTCTTCCCCCGAACCAAATTTCAAGTAGAAGATGTTTGTTAAGACAAGCAGAACTGCGGTGAACAAAAATAACAATGTCCAACTGTCAATCTGGAGAAATAGGCATTGTGAATAAAAATTAAATAAATAAATAAAAAGACTGACCCCGGGCAAAGTAATCAATATTGTCAGTATCACTGAAACCACATTTCCAATCCAGTTTGCAGTTCCAAAAATGATTGGCGCAAAATTCGATGATATATCATTGATATTGAGCTTCGATCCCACAATCGTGGCTACACTGGCTATACATAAAAGTGTATAGAGAAATATTCCTTCATAGTCATTCCAAGCGGGTAATACCAAAAATAAAATCAGGACCACAGCAGGAACAAAGCAACCTGAAAAAGTCCGTTAAAATCAATAAAAAAGAATATTATGAAGAAAAGATTAAAATTAACATAATAATACACTTTAGAAATTATCATGAATTCAATAGGAAAATGGAAAATTCTTTCGAGAAAACAGAGACTAATTAAATTAACATCCCACCAGAACTGGTTTAATGTGCTTAACCACTTTAAAGTCTGTAAAACGAGCCCGTTATGACATGCGAACACATCACAGGTTGTTAATCCTGTCCATTGAAAGATAGGTGGAAACATCATGCCATCGAAGCTCAAGAAAGAAGTTCTGCTGGGGGTTACGTTGAGTTTTTTCGAAATGGGTTTCATAAAGTATTATAATTTTTTATCTTTCTCAACGTTGCCTGATAATTTTATTATATTCACATATTTACATGTACACTAGTCATTTTTTTAAACATTTATATATATATATATATATATATATATATATATATATATATATATATATATATATATATATATTTTTTTTTGAACTGTGATAATGATCGTACTCGAGTCATGATAAAGGATGCAGGGATGTAAAAGTACAGAAAGACAATTTACTCTTTTTTTTATTCCATATGTCTAGCTTTCGAAACGAAGTTTGTTTCTTCTTCAGGACTGTTTACAATTGAGAACATTTTTTGTATGTTCTCAATTCTAGATAGTCCTGAAGAAGAAACAAACTTCGTTTCGAAAGCTAGACATATGGAATGAAAAATAGAGTAAATTGTCTTTCTGTACTTTTGATCGAAATCCCTTATCATAAATATATATTATATTTATATATAATATATTATATATTGATATTATATATATATATATATATATATATATATATATATATATATATATATATATATATATATATATATATATATATATATATTTGTCTGTTGTTAACAATAATAGGGCATGTGAGTTAGAAAACTGACTCTATTAACAGTTATAATTTCATCACGACATTCTCGAAACTTTTAAAACATCAACTTCTTCAACATCATCCACATTTTCAGAACATCCAACCAACGCGTAATTTCACTATCAGACTAATTATTAAATTGAATTATTAAAAATTTGTTTAATACATTACGTGGGTAAGAGTTTCTTTGGTTTTCCTTACTATCTACTATTAGCAGACTTGACTGCTGATATAAGAATTAATGGCACTCAATTAGTAACTGGAGACGGCCATAGCAGCAATTTATGTCATGAAATAGATATAAGTAGTTTTATTTTTTAAATTTTCAATTTTGCAATCATTTCTTTTCAATCTAATAATTGAGTACTTATTTCAAACTTAATGAGGGTAACGGTTTCTGTGGGTTCCCTAACCATCTAATAGTAGCACGCTTGATATTGAACTGAATAATGCGTAATTAGTAACTGAAGCTGGCCACAGTTGCAACAAATTTAATAAAAAATGAACTCAACTGAATTCTGAATTCTAAACTCGGCCTACTACGAATTGACAAATAGGGCCGATTCTCAATATTTTGTTTCGCGTTAGAGATATCGAAAAATGTTATGAGAAAAAGTTGTTCAGAAAATTTTTTTGGGACCATATACTAATTTTCTTGACAAAATTCGCATTTTCAAATTTCTTAATATTTTGGTATCCCAAAATTATTACGAGTTTTCTTTTTTCAATTTTATACTTAGTGTGCCATGGAAAATAATAAAATTGACAGAAGTGTTAAATACTAGTTAGTTTGAAGTATTGCGTTAAGTTAAATTTAGTGAATTAGTGATCAGAGAATCAAAAGGTCATTAACTTTACGTGAAAAAATCGAAATAATTGGGTTGTTTGGTGATAATTCTCGTAGCAGCAGACAAGTTGCTGCAGAGTTTAACTTGAGACACCCCGAACGTGCTTTTGTTACTCATGGAAAAAAGCCGCCGTAAATGCTGTTTTCAATGAAACTGGCAGTGTTGTTAAAATGTATCAGAATGGTTAACCTCGTAGAATACACCTGCATCTTGAGGATAACCTTATTTTGGCGGCAAATCGAGCAAATCCATTCATGATCCTCCGAGATTTATCATCTCAACTTAATATTGGCAAGAATAAAATTAGAAGATACTTCAAACGTCACAAAATTAAGCCGTATAAACCTAAGTTCTTGCATTCATTTAAAGAAGGCGATAATAATAAAAGATTGGACTATTGTTATTGGGCTCAAGGTAATTTTTTAAACTACAGACATTTTTTGAAGAAGATTATGTTCAGTGATGACGCTACATTCACCACTAATGGGGTTGTATTAAACTATCAAGTAGTCAAGGTCTTAGTTTCCATAACGTTCTAGTTATCAAATTGAGAGATAAACTTAATAATTTTGAATTATAACCAGAATAGTGAAAAAATTGAAATGCGAATTTAGACATGGAAATTGGTATATGAGCCAAAAAAAATTTTCTGAACAACTTTTTCTCATAACTTTTTTCCATATCAGGTCGAATGCCTTAGAAAAATCTAAAGCAACCAGAAGAACTCCCATTTTCTTATCAATAGCCCTAACAATATCATCAATGATATTTAACCCTTCATTAGTCGCTATCGGTCTCTGAGACCGACGAAGTACATATACCCTATTAAAATTCGTTCAATGCGAAGTTCGGCGTTCCCTCTCCAGGTACCTTCCTACATTCCCTCGATAAACGTTAGTTCGAATCGTGAGTTATGTGAGTGCAGTTGGTCTGATTTCTTGGCTAATTTCGGAATCTGAGACCGAAGCGACTAAACTAGATTTGTTTTGAATAACTTCTGTGTTTTTTCTTTTAAATAATTTATTTGTGTTTTATACCATCTAAATAAAGCAAAACAGGTATGATTAGCTAATATTGACGTACGTTGTTTATTTATGTTAGAATTTCGTTTTCCATAGATATGAATTCCTATGAAGCCGAGCAACGCCGCCTGCAGGAGATGTGGGATATGTGTATATCATCGGACGAGGAAGTTGCTGTTGATGAAAGTAGTGATGAAGAGGACAATGTTGAGGAGAGAGAAGGAAATAGTGAATCTGAGCAGGACATAAGTGAAAATGAAGATGAAGGAGTTGAAATAGGGGAAGCTGAGCATAACAGTCGACTTTGTTTTATCGGTAAAGATGGGATTACAAAATGGAAGAAACTAATGGGACCTAAAACTGTTAGGACTAGACAGGAAAATTATGTTATTCGTTTGCCAATGTCACGGCTACCTACAAGAGGTCTCAAAGCCCCTTTAGAAATATGGAAGTATTTCATAACGGATGGAATGTTACAAAATATTGTAGATAATACCAATAAGTTTATTATTTCCGTGAGAGAAAACTTTGCACGTGGCAGAGATGCACGACCTACTGATTTTCTGGAGATGCAAGCTTTCATTGGACTACTCTATTATGCGGGCATTCTAAAGGCCAACCATTTGAATGCAGATGATCTTTGGAAAACGGACGGCTCTGGTGTTGAAATTTTTCGCTTGACAATGTCGTTATCTCGTTTCCGATTTCTTCTAAGATGTATAAGAATGGATGATAAATCGACTCGTACAGAACGGGCAAAAATTGATAAACTTGCACCTATACGAGATTTTTTTGACAAGTTTGTGGATCGTTGCAAGAGCGGGTATAGTCTGTCAGAATATGTTACAGTTGACGAGAAGCTTGAGGCGTTTCGAGGGCGATGTAGCTTTCGACAATACATACCATCCAAACCTAATAAATACGGTCTCAAGATATTTGCCCTGGCGGACGCGAAAATGATGTATGTTTCCAACATGGAGGTATACGTTGGACAACAACCCGACGGCCCTTTTCGGGTTAGCAATAGTCCAGATTCCGTCGTAAAAAGATTATGTCATCATATTTATGGTTCAGGTCGAAATTTGACCATAGATAATTGGTTTACGAGTATTAGCCTAGTTGATGCACTGCTAAAAGAAAAAATCACCGTTGTTGGTACCATAAGTAAAAATAAGCGTGAGTTACCAGTTGAATTTACAAAACCCACTCATCCGGTAAATTCAAGTATGTTTGGATATATGACAAATTGTACTCTAGTATCCTATATCGTTGGCCAATGGTAGTGTTCTATTCTATACTGAATGTAGGTGGAATTAATTCTATGGTTGTCTAATTCTAATAACCCTGATAATCGTACTAAAAAAAGGCGCTTGTTTATGCAAGGTCTAGCATTTGATCTAATAAAGCCCTATTTACAAGTCCGAGTGCAAGTACAAAATCTTCCAGTGACAATAAAGACACGCATTTATGAAATTTGTGGTCAAAATCAAGAGCCAATCCAGGAAGACGAGAGAAGAAATGGCCGCTGTAATTTTTGCAGTACAAAAAAAAACAGGCGTACCCGATACTTTTGTGTGAACTGTAATAAATTTATGTGCTTGGAGCATCTACAGGGTATTTGCGAAAGTTGCAAAGAAAACGCTTTATGTAAGAAATAACAGTTCAGGTTTTGTCAATGTTTTACGATTAAAACGGAAAAGTTCTTAAGTTACCTTTAATCAATAAAAATATGTATTTGTTAAATCTTGGATTGTTTTATTGCTAAATGTTATTAAAATAGAACCCCTAAAGAGATAAATGTGATTATATGTCTTATAAGTACTTTCGGTGTCACAGACCGTAGCGACTAAACATATCTAAAGATTTCTAGCGACTAATCAAGGGTTAATAAGGCAGTGGTAGTACTATGACCCCTGCGGAGATCAGACAGATAAGGCAGGATATCATTACTTACGAGATAATCATAAAACTGAACATAAACTGCACGTTCGAGAATTTTTGATACAACTGGTAGAAGACTTATCGGCCGCAAGTCTCGCACAGCTCCAGGATTACTGACCTTAGAAATAGGACAAACCACTGACTCACGCAAGATCCTAGGAAAATACCCACAGTGTAGGCAGCAATTAACTATATGAGTTATGTGGTCGAGAATATTGGGCAAGCATATTTTTAACATAGATCGAGAGACTTCATCCGCACCAGCAGCATTCGACTTAATGGCGCTAAACACGTCAAGTATGATACTTAATGGCGCTAAACACGTCAAGTATGACACTTTGATGTATCATAGTGAAACTGAAAATGCCATCATTGAATTTATTACCCTTATAAAATTCTATTTTTGCAGAACAGTCGCCAGACTTTCTAAAAACACTAATAAAATAATTATTTTCAACATCAGGATCACACAGATTAACTGGTAAATCCGAATTAACATTAGACGAAACAATATTCATCTTACGTAAGTGTTGCCACATAACTTTTTCATTTTTATCACGTTGGATTTTATCTAAAAATGCTGCCTTTTCTCTTCTGACTGAAACCAATGCAAAATTACGACAATGTTTGTAATAATCCCAGTTATCCCTCGTTCTCACGGTTTTAAACTTAGTTAGAGCTTTGTCACATTCCTTAAGTATTAGTCTTAAATTATCCGTTAAAAGGTGAAGAGGGTTTACTAACTCGTATCTTCCTCCAAGGTGCATGTATATCAAAAAGTAAGTTTATATAGTCAGTTAAAATTATAATCTTTACATTTATGTTTTCAATGTAATAAATGCCATTCCAAGGAATCCTAGATAAATCAGTCCTGAAACTGATCATATCTAAATTTTTTAAATTACGAGTATTAATGAAATTTTGATTAGGTTTGTTAATAGCTATGTCCAGAATACAAAATGGTTTCATGTTATGATCACTCAAATGCGACTTCACCGTACCACTCTCACGAACTATATTTCCAGAGTTACCATTGACAAAAATTGGGTCAAATAGGGTAGACGAGGTAGCTGCAACACGCGTCGGCTCCACAACATAATTGATATAACCATACGCTCCAAACAAGTCCAGCAAAAAGTTGGGGACCAGCATGTCAACATTAAGATCCCCAGTTATAATGGAGTAGTCATATTCAACAAGCATTAGTGTTAGGATATCATCAACAAAATTAGAGAGTTCAGCAAGGCTTGAACTTGGCAGACGATATATCACGGCCAGAGCAATATTCAGAGTTTTAATTTTGAAATTTAGTAGAAGAAGATGTTTCACAATTTAGAGAAGATCTTACATAGCAACCACCTCTTACCCTGTCCACTCTGTCACGTCTAAAAAGTGAATAACCAGGCAACGATATACTATTAGAATTTACAGAGGCACTAAGCCACGTTTCAGTTACACATATTACATCAAAATTATCAGAGACTAATCGAGAAAAGTTCATAAAGCTGGGTATTAGTGATCTAACATTTATATTTGCAATTTTTAAGAATTATTCTTTTTTAGTCATTGAAATAAAATAATAAAGCAGATAGTGAAGAAACAAATCACTTACAATAATAGTCAATACTGTTCTTCAATCTTTGAGTATAAAATTTTAGAGTTGGACAATCACTATCGTACGATGCATGATTGACGTCATAGATGAGATTAAATTTCTCAACTTATCTTACACAATTACAGCACCTTTTCTATTCCCTTGAGCAATCAGTTGATATATCATGACCACCGCAATGAGAAAAGCAGAAAACATTCCTACAATTGATCGCTTTATGGTCATATGCACAACATGTTTTACATTTAGAAACATTTAGGTCTTCATATACATTTAGGTCTACATATATTCAACACTTTCTTGGTGTCCATAAATTTAGAAAAGTTCAAACCTGAACATTCAGCAAAAATTACCTACACATTTACCAGAATTGGTTTTCATTACGTAGGTTACATTTAGGAAATCGTCTTCTGTAATGAAATCATTTTGTCTTTTCAAGCAGTCTTCAATTTCTTCTTTATTCAATTCAGTGCCATTGGTGATGATTTTTATTCTAGGTTTTTTCATTTGAGGTAAGTTGACATCGTATTTCTTTCTAAGTGCTTTATTTTCTTGAGTTTCTTCAACGAGCTTTTTTGCGTCTTCTACAGAGTTGCATCTGATAATAAAATTTCCTTTAATTGTTGTTTGGGTTGAATTTATTGCAACATTTAGTACCATTAAATGAATTAGTTTCGGATATCTTTTTTCGTAATAACAAAACTTTGAGCTTTTAAAGGCTTGACTATTACGGGCGGAACTTTTTTCTTAGTTTGAAGTAACAATTGTTTATGCTTTCCAGATGTTATATTTGCGAAGCTCATAACAGTTTGTTGATTCGATTTGAGATTATTGACTTGCTCTTGAAGCATTTTTATAATTACATCCTTATCACTTATAATTGTATCCTTGTCTTTTATTGTTTTGCTTAGTAAAGTAACGAAATCATATGCACGACATTGAAGACAATGATATTTTAATACCCGTTTTTGTAGGGTACATTTAATTTCAGAGGACGAAAGCTCGGAGCACTCATCGCAAAAATAATTTCTGAACAGATCACACGAAAAAACAGGATTTTTTGCATCACGAAGGGTAGACTTAATTTTACATTTAATGCACTCTATTTTATCCATTATATTAATTAGTTACTTTGCTGCATAGGTACGCCACTGGAACATTATCGATTCTCATTACTAATTGTTTTTGTTTCAGAGCAGGTAGATGAACAAAACAAAGCAAAAAATATTATTTGCAGAACAGAAATACGCAAATAATCCGACTACCATAAAGAACACAAACACCTCAAACAGTGGGATATTTTATCAGCTATTATCACACAGGTGTACGATAAATCAGCTTATTTATTATATTCCTTCACTTCAGAAATAAACAAACCTGAATTCACGAAAACGCACTAATTAGTGTCTAATTTTATAGGAGGGTCTATAAGGCGCACAATTCGAGACCGTACGCGTTACACATATTTTGATATAAATTTCCAAATTAGATATTTATATATATATATATATATATATATATATATATATATATATATATATATATATACATATATATATATATATATATATATATAAATAATATATATATATATATATATATATATATATATATATATATATATATATATATATATATATATATATATATATATATATATATATATATATATATATATATATATATATATATATATATATATATATATATATATATATATATACATATATATATATATATATATATATATATATATATATATATATATATATATATATATATATATACGAATCTTCAATTCTTTGCCAAATTTGGATAATCCAAAATATAAACTGTATTACAGACCTATGGTGTTGAATATTTTTCTGGATTGCACTATCGTTGTTTTCCTTTCATTTATTGAGAGTTGTGCAATGCCACTGAATATGAAAGTGAAAATCCAAGATATGACAGCAACTATGAGATAAACACCCTGAAATAAAAATATCCAGTTACTTAGAAAAAAGAATGATTGTGCACGAATATTATATTAGTTCGAAAAAAATTGTAAATTTCAAAGAAGCATTCGAGTATGAAAATTATAAAAAATATTTGAGAAGAGTCAAGTTTTTAGTTTCTAAATAATTAAGAAAAGGCCAAAACAGCTTTCAAAAATTTTGCCCTTGGCACTAGTAGGTTTTTTGGCACCAATATGATGAAATATTATTGGTATTCGTTCAGAATCATAACGCATAACTACTTTTGAATAAAATAAGAAATTTACTCACTGAGTGCATGCTGGTATCGTAAAATGCATACACAAATAACAACACATTTCCAGATGACATACTAAATAACCAAACGGCTCCAATCTGTGCAACAATGATAGCCCAAATGGGTGCGGACGTCAGCATTTGCCTCCAAGGGATGTTTACCTGGAACATATAAAATTATCATAATTTCTGATATAAATTAATTTTTATAATGAAACGCTTGGATGAACTGTGACATAAACTCGGGCAGATCTATCCATATAAATTTTGTTTATTCATTCATCTTTAAACTTATCATTATATAATGGAAAATATATAGGTTATTCTCAGTTTTTCAATAACGTATCGTGAATCATAATTCAGATATACGAAGTTTATTTCCGACAACACAAAAATTTCTATTGAACCAAATTTATTCCAAATATTTTATTTAATTAATTTTATGGTCGAATATTATCAGAATATTTTTTTCAGAAAATTGAGAAATTATTCGATTGTTAATAGATTTCATTGTGTAGCAATCCTCTAGAAATAATAAATTTTCTTATCTTTTTGTTTGATCATCACAATAATTAGTCATATATTTCATCAAATAAGTCATTCTTCAAATATTTTTCTTGAAATACTCTTACGATAAATACTATTTTCATGAATATAGATAGTCATTAATTAAATGAGGACTTTAGTATGATTATATATGTGTTATTCTTATTTATTATAATTCTTATATTAAATAGAATATATTATTTACGTTAACAAACCTTTGACTTTGTCGTTACTCTTCCACGATTCTGCACAATGTAATTAACTTCATCTTCCGGAATATGCCTGCTAAATTCTTCTGGACAATCAGCGCCAAAAATTGCCATTAAAATAACCCATATGATTGCAAGATAGCCGTACTGGGTGTAAATAAAAGACCAACCAAGACTTGTTGATGCCAGATAAGTGGACATATACATCCCAATAATATTTCCAATTATGTCACCTTTACATAAATAAAAATGAAAAATAAAATAATCCATAAAATTGGAACTTCAACTTCGAAAATAATATAATTTACGATTATAATTCTTTCATTCATGAATTTGTTGAAATTTCATTTGAATATTTTAATAACACATTCCATTTCCTCGATTTAATTAAATCGAGTTTTTTAAGATTCAACCAGCCTGTTATTGCTAATAATTATCAAGAGATTATATATATATATATATATATATATATATATATATATATATATATATATATATATATATATATATATATATATATATATATATCTTTATATATATATATATATATACTAGCTGATCCGGCAAACGTTGTTCTGCCATATAAATTATTTTTATCTATCTATCTTTCTATCTATTCATCTATCTGCCGATGTATCTCTGTCTATCTAACTATCTATCTATGTATTTAGATAGTTATCTATCTTTCTATCTATCTGAATATCTATCTATCATTATATCTATCTATCAATCTATCTGACCCGGCTAACGTTGTTTAAATTATTTAAATAGCTATTAAAAAATATGGGTTGTTGATAGAAGGGTGAAAATTTAGAGTTGTATGTATTTTTTAATACAATATCATAAAAAAATAAACATAGAAAATTTTGTTCAAACAGTTTATGAAAATGTTTGTGGTGAACTACCCTAATCACTTAGGAGCATGGAAAATATAGGTATTACGACCTATTCTCAGACCGACTATTTTTATTTTTGACTGCCATCTTGCTACCCTATTACAGATCTGTGGATAAAATAAAAAAATTGGAAATCGCGATGGAAAAATAGGGGTTGATCGTAGAAGGGTAAAACATTGAAAGTAATATGAATTTTTTATGTCATGACAAAATGAAAATAAAAATTTTGACAAAAAAGAGTTTATAATTCACAAATAAAAAATAGGAGTTGATCGTAGAGGGTAGAAAATTTAGGGTTGTATATATTTTTGAATGGTGTATCATAAAAAAATAGAACGAAAAATTTTGTCATGAAAATAAAAAAAATATTAGAGCCACCCTCAACATTTAGGGGGATGAAAAATAGATTTTGTCCGATTCTCAGACTTAACCAATATGCACACAAAATTTCGTGAGAATCGGTCGAGCCATTTCGGAGGAGTTTAACAAAATAAAAAATAGGGGTTGATTGTAGATGGGTGAAAATGAAGGGTTGTATGTATTTTCTAATGCTGTATCATAAAAAAACAGAAAATTTTGTCCGAAAAATAAAAAACCACCCTTTACATTTAGAGGGATGAAAAATAGATTTTAGCCGATTCTCAGACCGACTCGATATGCACACAAAATTTCATGGGAATCAGTCGAGCCATTTCAGAGGAGTTTAACTTCTAACACCGTGATACGAGAATTTTATATATTAGATATATATATATATATATATAATTATATATATATATATATATATATATAATATATATATATATATATATATATATATATATATATATATATATATATATATATATATATATATATATATATATATATATATACATATGTATATATATATATATATATATATATATATATATATATATATATATATATATATATATATATATATATATATATATATATATATATATTTATATTTATATTTATATTGAAACAATTGTCATTTTATTATAAATATAGTGGAAATTGAATTCAAATAAATTATGTGCTCTTATTTTTTAGTAAGAACTGCTATCAAGTTAAGGTAATTTGGGTTCAAAGCAAACGAAAAAATTATATTTAATAATCCACTTAAAAATCATAAGTAATATTCAATTAATAAGCAATTACTACTCCAATATGAAATTCCCATGAGTATTTCTGTACTTGAAAGAAGAAATATAACATAGTTCTTGAGACACATAGTCTTTGTCTCTGAAACTAAACATGCTGAACTCTGAAGGGATATAAACGATCCCCTTTGGCACAGTATAGTTGCAAAAAATGTTAGTGATCTATTCTAAGAATCACTTTCATGATTCAGATGATTTAATGAGTTTTTTTTAAATTGATATTCGTGAAATAAAATATTGTTGTTATGTTCAAAAAATTAAATATTGATTAAAGACTGAAATAGGGATGTACCTTTGAGTCCTTCTTTTATTGTTATCAATACTCACTAGCATAAATTGTTGTACCCAAAACCGTTCTTTCCTGTACTGGTATCCATCTACTTACAAAATCAGCAGGCATAGGATACACTAAGCCAGCACATAACCCTTGAATAATTCGACATGATAAAAGTCCCTGGTGGCCATATTCTCTGGTTAAGAGTGGAAGATTCAATGTAACTACTGATGTGATAACCATCGTAATAATCATCGGCCACTTGAAACCGCATTTTTTACATACCCAACCTCCAAATAATCCAGTTACTAAAAAGGCGAATACATAAGATGAAACTGCTAGGGAAATCCATGTCATTGTCCAATTTGAGTCACCCTAAAAGTTTTCATATTCCTCATGAATATCGACAAAAAATCATTCATGAAAGTTTTAAGACATTTAATATCATTTAACTTTTTCTGTATTTTTTCAGTCCTTTTTAATATTTCATTTTCAAACTCCAGAATATATTTCAGGATCCAAAACAAATGATTATGATTATATTAGTTTATTCTATTCTTTACATTTTTGGCTTATCGCGGTTCAGCTAATTTCCTTGAATTATTTCTAAATATATCCCTATATGATCAAATAAGAAGAATCACGAGGATCAAAGATGTCGGGGAGACAATAGCCGAGCTTAAATGGAGTTTTGCAGGTCGTGTGGCTAGATTGCAGGACGAACGTTGGACAAGGACCATACTACAATGGAGGCCTTATCAGGGAAAACGATCCAGGGGACGACCACCGATGCGATGGACTGATGACATTAAACTAACAGCGGGCCTGGCGTGGCTGAGAGAATCACAAGATAGGAATAAATGGTTACATATAAAGGAGTCATGTCCAGAAATGTAATGAACAAAGCTAAAACATATCCCTTTTCTGTATATTGTTGATGAAATCGGAAACTACTGTGTGTTGCGACTTTATGATTTGGCAAAATTTTGCAACTGATTGCAGAAATTTACTAGTTTTGATCTGGGTCTTATTCAGTATTCTCTTAATAGTAACAGTTTCACATTATTTAGGAACTTATTTATTTTGATACATACGGAACAAATATGTATTGAGTTTCAGGGTTACTTACATCTGGAGAATCCATAATCTGTTGAATTGAACCACTTAGGGACATTTTTATACCATTAATAATAATAAAGAAGAAAAATTGCAGTATGACCTGCCCATGGCGAACGCCAAATTTCCTTACTGAAACATGAAAGAGATTTACATTTATTTCTTGTGATTTATATTTGCTATATAACAAACTACTTAAATTTCGTAATTGAATATCGAAAATCTTTTCAAGAATTTTTGAAAATTAAATATAATATTACCTGGTGGTTCGACTGTACACTCTTCTACCATCTTTTGTTCTTACTTACGATTAAGATTACAAAATCTGGACGAAAATTTTCTATTCGATAAACTTGTTTCTGAGCAGGAATTAATCCTCCAGGAAACTTTCATCTGGACTGTCCGGGAGATGAAACGAAATTGAAAAACGCGTGAGCAGCAGAGCTCAGTCACTGGAGTCTTATTTTTAGCTCGAATTTCATCTCATCATTTATGATTTTCAATACCATGCTTTAATAGCAAAACGAAATAAAATTTGACAGTGATTTATTATATTGAAGAAAACAATAAATTTGGGCATCGAGTACTGAGGAACCACGTTTTAATGGGACACCGTGTGAAATATCTTATATAATTCAACCACAAAAACTCGCGAATTGCATAGCATACAGATGGTGAAGCATGTTGAGATGCGATTCAAACGGAATAGTCTCCGTAAACTCAATTTGCCTACCAAATTTCAACCCTCTAACTCAGTCGGAGTTCAGCAAATTTTCAAAAATCACGAAAAAACAAGTAAAATCTTAAAAGGTGGCGGCTGAAAAAATTTACCCACATTCAGACATTTTATTATTGAGTCCTAAACTTCAAAATAAAATACACTTGGCTTATGTTTCACTTTATAAAAATATATGAGTTATGAACTCATTATCAAGACTGACTACAGGAGAGTATTACATCTTATTTTATAAAACAGACAAAAGCAAAGTCTGTTTTATAAAATAAGATGTAATACTCTTCTGTAGTCAGTCTTGATAATGAGTTCATAACTCGAAACATGTCGACTATTCGTTACTGCTCTTCTTTATGATGTTTCACCAAGTGAATTTAATCTCAGTTATATTTATTTCTTCCTCGAAAACAACTCCAGTTACCATTTTCAGCTCATTGGGTTTGATGGAAGCCGCATATTATATATATATATATATATATATATATATATATATATATATATATATATATAGATATATATATATATATATATATATATAAAGGTATATGAAAACACAAATAGCTACGATAAATTGGCAGTGGTTGAAAAAATTTAACCAATTTTTGATGTGCCTCGAAAACAATCCCAGGTAACAAATTTCAGGTTATTTGGTTTGATGGTAGTCGCTGAGATTTTTGACTGTCGATTTTTGATACGCTGCAATAGTTTATTATTTTTGGAGAAAATACGATTAGAAATCAGACAATTAATAAAGTAGAAATCGGTTTTTTGCAAAAACAGCGAAATTTTTGAAATATCTATTCATAAATTTGATCTTCGTTTTCAACTCCCTATGATTTTGAAAAATTCAAATTTTTTCCTGATTTAAAATATCTTTCACAAAGTACTGAAGATTTCTAGAAGGAATAGTGGATATAATTCACCGTTCGATTGTGAATGCAGATTTTGCGTTGCTGAATACGTATAACCAGCTTCCTTCGAAAGTTGTTTGATAATTTTTTAAATTATTAAAGAATTTTCCTTGTTCACTTTATGTAATGTATGAAGTTGACCATGGTCGACAAGTATGTTTTTCATGATTTGATTGTTGTATTTTGCTTATTACGCTTAAAATATTCGGAGCGCGCTCTCGTGAGTATATCCAAAGGTTTTAAATCACTATGTTAGTGTATACACCACTCTTGTAGAGTTGATATCTTCACATCAGGAGGTACGTGTTTAAGCGACGAATTTCTGCATTTTCAGTCTAAGCGGTGAATTGTTGTTTCCCAATATCTTTGGGGGGATAGCGCTCTGGAATGTTATCCAGACAGTGTTACTGACCACGATTTGTATTGGGGAACAATTAAAAATTTGTTAATTCACTCCGGGTCAAATGAGCTGCACTGATGAGATCTAATAAGATCGAAACAGCTGTATGCAGATTTTAAGTCGAGGTGACTTGACAATTTCTATAATCCACCGTTCGATTGTAAATGCAGATTTTGCGTTGCTGAATACGTATAACCAGCTTCCTTGGAAAGTTGTTTGATAATTTTTTAAATTATTGAAGAATTTTCCTTGTTCACTTTATGTAATGTATGAAATTGACCATGGTCGACAAGTATGTTTTTCATGATTTGACTAGTGGATTCATTTTGATTCTGATTATATATAAATTTCAACGATAGTATTTCGATATATTTACAGTTGAGTTAGGTGCTTCCGTACAATACGACTACAAAATTTACCAGAATAGTGTCAGAAAATTTTCGGTAAAATTGATTAAATCAACAGAAACTTAAATAGATATATTCACATTTTGTGGCGAGGAAATATACGAATTCAAGTTAAAGTTTTATCCTCATAGATATGATTGAGTGGAACGACTGGTATATCTAAATAATCCGGAAATTAATTCGCAAAATCAGAATTTAGTTCAAGGTGACCTTATTGAATATTATTAACATCTAAATATGCTTCAAGAAAAGAATTTATCATTTTGTGTGAATATTGTAACAAACATATACATATTATCATAAGACAATATTTTTTCTCTACTCTTACTGAGCAATCTTAATTTTCAATAGAAACATGTTCTTCAACGAGAAAAAAAAACATTGTATTGAAAACAATGTATCATCAATTTGAAAACAAAAATCAATTATTAAATATATATCAACAAAGCTCTAAAAGTGACTTTAACAATACATTGACATAAAATATTACAAAATGTCCATAAATTACCATTATTCAAAATAACTCAGAAATCATATCTAATGGAAATCATAACACATCATAAAAATCAGACAAAGAAAATGATGATAGAAAATATATTCCATCACATATTTTAAACCCATATAAAATCAAATTAGCTCACACTACACAAAATTAAATAAAACAAATCTATTTTAACCTAAAGATTGCATTTCGAAAATCTCATGTAGTTTATATTACACAATTTTTTCGAAATAAAGAGGAAATATCAAAAGCACACAAATAAAACAAAATAAAAACTACATTATTAATCAAACGCATCAATAATTAGAATCATAATTTTAACTTCAACTGCACCATTTAGTGTATACAAAAAAGTCATAAATGCCGAACAAATTCAAAACTGTTATAAATTCGTAAAATTTCACTTAAACAATAAATAATAGAACTAACATAAAATTTTCAAGTTTTCTCGGAAACAGCACGAATCAAACACAATAATTAATCCATTAAACTCAATAACAGACAACCCAAATTCTTCGATTACTTAATACTCAATAAGCCACCCCTTTCTCCAATAGACCAAGTTCAAATGACTAAATTTTTTCAACATCATCCACATCAACCTTCAATCACAACCACAACATACTTTGTTTTCTAAAATAGGAGCATTCAATATCGAATGTAGGTATTTTTAGAAATGTTTTTTTAAAGACAAATCCAGAAGTCAAATAATTGAGAACCTATTATGTACATTAATTCACTTGGGTAAGGATTTCTGTGGTTTTTCTATATATTCTAATATTAGCAAACCTGATTGCTAATTTTGTACTGAATATCACATAATTAGTTATGGAAGATGACCAGAAAGTTCAAACAATCAAGTATGATTTGACAGAACCACATGATTGAAACGAACTAGGTTTTATGTTTTCTAAAATTATTTTGGTTCGAATTCAGCAGGATCTACATTTTTTTGTCGAAAATAATTTGAACTGACCAACTGAAATTTCCAACGGAATGTTTTTAAACGATAAATTAACAATTTTGGTAAATGCTACAAGATGAATGGGTTTTCCAAGCAACTTAATTTTGAATGTGATTTGTTTATTAAAAATTAGCAACCTAATATTACTTGGATAAACAGATAAATTCTGCCAGATATCTTCGAATAAGGGCCCTGGAATTGGTCACCATAATCGCTAAACGTTTGTTACCTCGATTTTTATTGGTCGGGCATGTTGAAGAAGAAAATGATAATGATATCAGTGCATACTTACGTCAGTTGAACACTAGTTTTCGAAGAATTTGATCCAAATGAGATAACAATAGCTACTACCACGAATATTTAAGTATTTAGAGGTAAATAGTCAAGATCTTGAATATTTATTACAATAATTTGAACTACCCATTTTTATGTAATATAAATTTTTGTTTGCAAAGTAATTCTGGATTCCCAAGAAATTTTCATTCATTTATTCGTGTTGAATCCGGATACTTTTCGTTAAATTTCTTGCATGTTCTTGCTATAATTTTCTGACATTGCCAATGTATCACAAATAAATTCTTTAGAGCAGCTTTCAAATGAATGTTTTGATCTATTTTAGGCCAAATTTGTCAAGAGGATATGAGAACATACAAAAATGTCGATCTGTCAAATCAAACTTTTTTGTTTGGACTTTTATTGTTATGGATATCTCTGCTTTAACTTTAAAAGTTCGAAGATTTTTAACGTTTCGATTTTTCGGAGAACCATTGACTTTAGGAATAGAAAGCGCTATATAATTGTAAAGCAGACTAAATAACCTCTCTATTTCACAAATAATGTACAGTTGTATTCAAACAATTGCCATTTCCGTCGATTGTATAATGGTGAGAATAGTCGTAGAGTCAAAGAACCCTGTATAATATGAAATCAATTTTTCTGCATAAATTGATAGTATCCAGCTTTTCCAAAGGAGCACAAAAATTTTAGATATGTCTTAATTCGGATCATTTAATCAAATACATTTTCCTGATAACTTCTGGTGAATTTAAAGAAAATATAATTGACATCTTGAAATCGAATGAAAGTTTTCCGAATCAGATGAAAATTGAGAAACTGCAATAACATATAGAGTTTTATATTTGATCTACAAAAGATTTTAGTCCATTGGTACAAAAATATTTGATTTTATTACCTATGTACGCAAATTTTCAGAATCATCAAATGTTTCATTCTCCGTATACATCTAACCTGCATTCGACTCTGAAATCGATATGTTTCGAGTTATGAACTCATTATCAAGACTGACTACAGGAGAGTATTGCATCGTAATTTATAAAATAGACTAAAAGAAACTTGAAGTCATTCTTGATCAATAATAAAGAGAAATCTAACATCGGAGAAAACAGTGGTATTTACAAAATATTTTGCGACGAATGTCCTGCTTTCTATATTGGACAGACAGGAAGGAATATAAATATTCGTGTTGAAGAACATAAAAAGTCAATTTTACAAAACAAAAATACCACTGGCTTCTCTGAACATTGTATAAAATTCAATCACTTCTTGGATTTCAACAAAACCAAATTGTTACATTCAGGTAATAAGGGTAAACGCCTTGACCTTCTTGAAATTCTCGAAATAAGTTCCGCCCATAATAGTCAGTTACCCCCCTTGTAAACGAACAAATTGATTTTCAGGTATCACCTTTGCTTTTGTCTGTTTTATGAATTACGATGCAATACTCTTCTGTAGTCAGTCTTGATAATGAGTTCATAACTCGAAACATGTCGACTTTTCGTTACTGCTAAATACAGTATCTAAATAATTTTTATATTGTGAAACATAAGCCAAGTGTTTTTATTTTAAAGGTTATACTTTATTCTTTATGATGTTTCACCAAGTGATGTGCGAGAATCCAATCTCAGTTATGATATATACTCATTCATCTGTTTTTCTTTTTATACGGCACAGACAAGAAATTATGATAATGATAATAATAACAATAGTATGCATACTAGTTCTTCATCCTGCCCTTACAGCGTCCCTTAACAAAAGAGATGAGGTTGCAGCTCATCTCTTGTGTAACAAAAGAGATGAGCTGCAAGCTCATCTCTTTTGTTAAGGGACGCTGTAAGGGCAGGATGAAGAACTACTATGTATACTATTGTTATTATTATTATAAGGGACGCTGTAAGGGCTAAAGGACACTCACTCCAAGGAATGTGTGAGAGGTTTTTTAGTGAGTAACCAGCAACATCCGGAGTCTCACACTCCCTGAGAATGCGTGCGGGATACTCACAGGGTAGTCTATGAAAGATTTTTCCTCTCACACGGACGTAAAAAAAAAGTGTTCATATATTTTCACGTAAGGCTTCACAGATTTTACTCGTCAACCATAATACAATAGTTTAAAATATATACACAAACATATTCCTAAATATATACACATGTACAGGTACTCATCATACATCCAGCATCTGTTATATAAACAGTATAAACAATAAAACAGCATTATATAAACAAAATAGAGACAAATAACCATATAGAAAATGTAAATATAAAAATAAAACGCACAAAAATTAGACATTGAGTCCATAGTAACACCATATTCAGACAAGCTACCGACATATACAAAACAATGCTGAGTAGAAGGTCATATAATAATCTTCCTTCTTCTTAAGGTGCCTGTCCGCTTCGATCGTTGGCGATCATCCTGGCTATGATGATTTTGTTGGCTGCTAACCGAAGTCATTGTGTTGAGGTTTTTTCAAACCCGGCTCTGAGGTTGACCAGCCAAGAAATTCTTCTTCGCCCTGGGTCTCTCTTTACTTTTACAGATATAGCAGTTTACGACATTTAACGGTTTGAAGTAGTTCTGGGCTTGTATTAATTCTCCGTAACACTTATTGGTTCGTGATCTGATCGGTCCAAGGTATCTTCAGAATCCTTCTGTACAGCCATAGTTCGAAAGCTTGGAGTTTTGAAATGGTTTCCTCCTTCAGGGTCCAAGTTTCTACGACGCACAGAAGCACTGAGTACACATAACATTACAGGAGTCTCATTTTTGTTTCCAAGGTGAGGTCACGACTCTTAACACGTTGAGTGCCGAGCCAGAATTTGCTATAGGGTCCAGTGCGCCGCAATAATTTTATTGTGAAGTATCGATTGTTGTCTACTTTTATCAATTTCTGTATCATAATTGAATCAATTGATAAGAAGAATTTGATTCATTGAGCTGTGAACAAAATATATACACACGGCGTCTGATTTTGATTTTCATACTACGCCGTGTGCATATGTCATAAGCACGAATACAAATCACAGTAAAAAAGTCATTTACGTATGTACAGCTTGTCCAGAAAAACCACCAGGCTGCATAGAATATTTTTTCAGACATCATAAGTCGATGCCAAAATGATATTTTTGAAAAACAATATGAAAATTTTGAAGAGTGGCTTAAAAGCAAGTTTTGTAAAGGTGTTTAATAAAGATGTATTATTAGCTTATACGAAAGGAAAATCAGAGATTCATTCTCCCAACTCGCTGTCGATCAAGATTTCAATGTTGAAACTTACTTTGAGAGTTTATGACAACATTGACATTTTAAGTTTTGAAATGAATATTTGAACAACCGATTATTTAAAAATTTTAACGGACATAGGTTGTTAACATTAACTTTTCAATAATCATCTGAATACCGTTAAATCAAAATAACAGTATGGGATTACGAAAAATATATAACGACACACAAATTTTTCGAATGCCGTACCCTGTAATATCTCAAGATAATTTTATTCTATTCGAGATTTTTCATGACATTTTATCGAACAGTAGAGAAAAAAAACGCTGGAAAATAATGTACAATTAAATATATTCTAGCCTTTTTCAATTCTACAATGATTAAACCTCCATATTTTATCGTTTATAAGTCATTCAATTTTGATAATAATTAAGGAATTTTCATTTTGATAAATGTTTTCCTTGAATATATAACAAAAACATAAGGCGAGCATTTCATTATGAAAATTACATTGTATTATCTCAAAACAACTGAGCTATTTATTGGACGTTGGACATTTTCAAAGTGTTCTCCTTTAAAGGACGAATGGGCGAATTCAATGTCCGTCGTATCTCATGAAAGTAGATCTGTGAATTTTCATTAATCACCAATCTTTCAAATGATTTTTTCACCTATTATATATATATATATATATATATATATATATATATATATATATATATATATATATATATATATATATATATATATATATATATATATATATATATATATATATATATATATATATATATATATATATATATTTTCCAATTATATTTATTTCTGTATCAAATCCCTAAAATGAATTTTTTATTTTTTTATTTTTAGTGAAACGATTCTGTGAAATCACCGATACTTTCTGATGATGAAAGTCATCATGAATAAAAATCATCCAAAGGAAAGCGAGGTAACAGAAGAGTTGAAACTTCCGTCTACAACAGTCGTTGCACAAACGCAAACAGAGGAGCCTAAGACTATTCAAAAATTGACCAATAACTCACCTGTCCGGGTAAAACGAGACTCTGAAGATAAATGGCACTACGTACTTGTCAATAACCTACCAGAAGAGTATAGTCCGAACCATGTCGTCTACTTTATCAAGGAAAGGCTGGGTATATGTAAATATGTAAGATGTTACTCTTTAATCAAGGAAGATGGGAGGGAAAACACATTCAAAATAGGAATGAAATCGAGGAGGTATTTGGAAATGCTTTTCAACTGTGAAATATGGACTCAGAACGTTTCAGTTAGATGGGCATTTCAATCTCTCTCAACATATAAAACTCCCAGTGAACCGTTGCCTAATTCTGATGCTGATACACGTTCTAATCCAGTTAGTAAGACTACCAGTAATTTGATTTGATTTGATCTGAGTGAATTTCTTTCTTAATTTTACAAAAGAAATAATGCAATACGCTATCCTATAAAAACTATATATACCTATATATATTGCCAGCAATCCAGAAATAATGATAAATAATTATAATTCTGAAAATATACAATGAATCACCCTGCTATTTTACTATGGGTTGATTTTACGCCGTAGCAATCCGTGCCACATAAGAGAAGTAAGGTATATATGCAGAATTCATATACACATGGCTTGAAAGTTTAACACTGTTCATGTATAAAATCTATACACACGGCGTCCAGAGACTTGCCAATGTGCATAATATGTACACACACGGCAGTCAACGTGTTAAACACCTAGCTCATTGCAAGAAAATTACTTTTGGCCTTTCCAATTCGAGATCTGATTTCTTGAGAATTATCCCACGAATCATTGATTACAGTTCCCAGATAGGTATTTGTTAGACTCGTTCAATTCTAGTCTGATTTATGTACAAGTTCGCCCCACCGATATTCTCTTTACTAATAATCATGAGTTTAGTTTTGGTGGTGTTAATATCAAGTCCATAGGTTTTACTCATTTCTGTGATTTTATTCATCAATCTGTGGAGAGCTTCTATTGTATCGGAAAATACTATTGTATCATCTGCGTAACGCAGGTTGTTCAGCTTCATTCCGTTTATTGAAATTCCTTCGTCTGTGTTTCCTAGCGCTTCTGTAAAAATGTACTCCTAGTATAGACTGAATATAAGAGGAGAGTTATGCAGTCTTGTCTTACTCCCCCAAGTATTTTCACCTGATCTGTATGATCTTCATCTATTCTGAGTACTGCGGATTGGTTCCAGTACAGGTTAGCTATTATCCTCATGTCCTTATCACCCATTCCGGTTTTTTTTAAATATTTTGTTCGTGTCTTAGTCGATCAAATGCCTTTCTATAATCATTGCAACTGACGTCTCGACACTTCTGAAACAAAACTTGTACGCTGAATAGTGCTTCTCTCGTACCGACGGCGTTCACAAATCCATATTGATTGGGCGCAATTTGTTCGACACATATGCGGTAGATTCTTTTGTGAATGATTTTTAAAAATAGTTTTAGCATGTGGCCCATTAAACTTATTGTTCGGTAATCTCCACAAATTTTGTCACCTGGCGGTAACGTTATGAATTCGGCTTTTAACCATTCGGGCGGTATTTTTCCTATTGAATATATGGAGTTGAAAATTCCTGTTAATGTCTTTATTCGTTCTTCGTCCGCTAGTTTCAATAATTCGGTGGGTATTTCGTCCAGACCTGGCGCCTAACCGTTCTTCATTTGTCCAATAGCTGTAATAATCTCTTCTGGGAGTATTTCTGGTCCCGTATTATCTTCGATAATAAGTACCTAATTGTTCCGATCTTAGATCATGGAACAAATCTCTTAAGTATTGTTCCCATATTCTCTTCTTATCTTCCTTGCTAATTACCATGTCTTCATCTGTAATTTTGTGTTTATTGTTATTTCGGAACTTCCCAGCTACTTCTTTTACTTTACGATGGAAAATGAAGTAATGGTATCGGCTCTGATAGTATTCTATTTAATTCCATTGTTCAGTTTTTTCCTTTTCTTTGGCTTCTCTTATCTTTCTTCTTATGATAGACTGTATTTTCTTTTATTTATTGGGGTTGTCTTAGTGCCTTTTTCTTTGTTCCATAAGTTTTATTTTTTTCGTCGGTTATCCACGGTTTTCGTTTTCTTGAATCCTTTGTCAGATATTGTTCTTTTATTTCTTTTGCTGTTTTTTGTATGGCGACAAGACCTTCTTCTATACTATCTGCATATCTACAGTTTCTTAATTTTTCATTTAGGGCATCTTTAGAATTTCTGAAACTTTTAAAAAATCTGATGTAAGTGGGCGGCTTATTGTTGAATATTTTAGTTGCCGCATAAGGAAGACTTTTAAAAAAGTGAGGTCCCATGTCTCGGTATTTAAATCAAATGTGGGTTGTATGTGTGTGTGTCATGGGTATGTTTATCTCTCATTTTCTCAAACCGTACAAAATTTCACTTGGCATAAATAGCCGAATTAAGATTGACGGCAGCGTGAACAACCCATGAGAAATGAAGAGTTATCAGCAGGACTCACGAAGACCTAATCCGAATATGAGCCTGACAACTCGTTTCTGCAAAAAAAAATTTCTTCAATTCGATCGAGGATCCTCAAATGAGTATGTTGTAAGTAAAATGGGTATGTTTCAAAGAAACGTTGCGAAGATGTGATTCGCTGAAAGCATTCTTTATTTGATTATGAATTTGAGTATACATACCTTTCTCTCTCTCTCATATATATATATATATATATATATATATATATATATATATCTATATATATATAAATATATATATATATATATATATATATATATATATATATTTATATGTATTTATTTATATAGATATAGATATATATAATATATATATATATATATATTATATATATATATATATATATATATATATATATATATATATATATATATATATATATATATATATATATATATATATATATACATATATATTATATATATAATATATATATATATATATATATATATTATATATATATATATATATATATATATATATATATATATATATATACACTTATATTATATTTATAATGTATATATTTTCCGGTAATACCGTGAAATGGCATTCATTTTGTTTTTCATTCAATTTTGGATTATTCAACTCATTTTAGAAGAATTTACTCGTTATTTCATATTTTAATCTTATTCAGATTTTCAGCTTTTTTCATTATAAATTAGTTGTAGCACTTCTGATTATACCTGAAGTTGACATAAACTTTTCTATTTGAAATAGAATACCCAGTATATTTTTACAATTCTGCATTTTGAAGTTAATTCTAGGACAACTGCTGTCATTTAAAACACTAATTTCACTTCGCGATTTTACAGATAAAACTCAACATCGTGTTGTCATAGAACATTTTAACAATTTCATAATTAACTTTTTTGTCACTTTTTTGTGTTCGCGAGTGTTTAACGACGACCATGAATGAAATGGAAAATTGTGGAACAAAATCAAATTCCTTTTGAAATATTGTGGGAAACATGTGCAGCAAGTGTTGATTTACTGCCGAAAATAACTCAAGAGCGATATGAAAAACAATATGAAAATTTTGAAGAGTGGCTTAAAAGCAAGTTTTGTAAAGGTGTTTAATAAAGATGTATTATTAGCTTATACGAAAGGAAAATCAGAGATTCATTCTCCCAACTCGCTGTCGATCAAGATTTCAATGTTGAAACTTACTTTGAGAGTTTATGACAACATTGACATTTTAAGTTTTGAAATGAATATTTGAACAACCGATTATTTAAAAATTTTAACGGACATAGGTTGTTAACATTAACTTTTCAATAATCATCTGAATACCGTTAAATCAAAATAACAGTATGGGATTACGAAAAATATATAACGACACACAAATTTTTCGAATGCCGTACCCTGTATTATCTCAATATTTTATTCTATTAGATTTTTCATGACATTTTATCGAACAGTAGAGAAAAAAACGCTGGAAAATAATGTACAATTAAATATATTCTAGCCTTTTTCAATTCTACAATGATTAAACCTCCATATTTTATCGTTTATAAGTCATTCAATTTTGATAATATTAAGGAATTTTCAATTTGATAAATGTTTTCCTTGAATATAACAAAAACATAAGGCGAGCATTTCATTATGAAATTACATTGTATTATCTCAAAACAACTGAGCTATTTATTGGACGTTGGACATTTCAAAGTGTTCTCCTTTAAAGGACGAATGGGAATTCAATGTCGTCGTATCTCATGAAAGTAGATCTGTGAATTTCATTAATCACCAATCTTTCAAATGATTTTTTCACCTTATTATATATATATATATATATATATATATATATATATATATATATATATATATATATATATATATATATATATATATATATATATATATATATATATATATATATATATATATATATATATATATATATATATATATATATATATATATATATATATATATATATATATATATATATATATGCACGCAAATTTGATAAAATTTTATTAAATCGATTTCAATCTTTGAGAAAAATATATTATATTGAATCCACATTGAAGAAAAAACACAACATGAATAAAAGGATATAATTATGGAATGAGCATAAACAAGGATGAATAATGTATTACGCAGTCAACATTATACGGATAATCTGACACAACTTGTAAAAGAAATTGTTTCTGATATTCATCTCTGGTCGACGTTGTAGTCTCCCATAATTTCATAATTTCACCCCTCTTTCGGCTACATCGTTTATCACTTCAATTAATATATATCATAGATATTAATATATATATATATATATATATATGGTTGAAATTTTATTTGTAACTTGTTACGTAATTTCAGTTTACTACTGATGAAATCAGCAGTGTTGGAAGAAACATAGAGTTCTTAGTACAATTTGACTGCTAATTGGAACGCCCCATATTCGAAATACCTTTAACCTCATATATATAATAATGTTTCTCAACGTAGTTGAGTAGTACATCGTTTTAGTTTTGAGTATATATATATATATATATATATATATATATATATATATATATATATATATATATATATATATATATATATATATATATATGGTTTTTCAATATTTCTCTGTTTATTTATCATTTGGCAGTAGAAAAAAAAACTTCTTTCACAAACTGATTCATTTCAAGATTTTCAATGTTATCAAGCTAATATAAAATATATTAATATGAAAGTAGTTTTCTACGTTTTAATGATTCTTATTTGTATAATTCTATACATTTCTCAATACAATTCATCTATTAGTATACACTTAAATATTTAAAATTATTAAACGTAAATAAATATTAATTGTGAACAAGATCCTCGACTGAACTTAGTATTTATCCAACAGAACTCTGGATTCCTCGTCTGAAATAAGAAGAGAGAAAATGAATTAGTCGAACTAACCGCATGGTCTTGGTTACCAAAGAAAACAAATGAAGGAATAAAATGGTACTTTCGGTAATGTACCTTCATTTCCCAGGTCATCCCAGTCTTGAACCTCTCCCGAACCTTTCCATACGTAGATAATATTCCCTAAAGATGTGACTATCGCCGCAAGCCAGAACGGATGTGCCCATTGACTCACGTCCATCTGAAACAATAATCATATATTATATTCATTCACTGGAATGCACAACAATATCGTTTTTCGGATTTTAATATAGGTACTTAGTCAAACATAGATAATTGAATTCTTTGTCCTTGGCAAATTTCATGCGTTTTTGTAGAATATCGAGAATTGCAAATCACAGATAAAAAGCTAAAAAAAATGTATGGAGACCGGTATAAAATATTCTGAGTATCTGTTCATTCTCTGAATACATTTAATACACAGATCACTGAATATGAACAAAATAATTTAATCAATTAAAATTTTTTTCTTACTCTAGTCAACAAGTGATTTTTTTGTTCAACTTTTTTCAGCTGTCTCGGAAAAATATGAGCAGAATTTCATTCGATTCAAAGAGCCATTGGATGCTTTAAACGGTGACTCTTCTTTCTCGATAGCGCCGTCAGAATTTGGTTTAACGAGTGCCAACGTGGTCACATGCCGTTTTTTGATGTGCCATGCCATGTGCCCCGAAAACGGATACCACGAAGCATAAAGTGACAAAACGCCACGATCTCGGAGGCTGAGCGAGATAGCTGAGACAGTAGGCATCTCAAAAGATCACGTGGGTCATATCCTGCATGAAATATTGGGCATGAGAAAGCTGTCTACGATATGGGTGCTGCTTCCTTTCGTGACTGTCGACGAAATATGGATCCACTGGTACACACCAGAGACCAAAAAATAGTCGAAACAGTAGATCTCACCTGGTGAACGTACTCCGAAAAAGGCCTATCGGCCGGAAAGGTGGTGGCCACCGTTTACTGGGATTCACAACGTGTGATTACATCGACTATCTGGAGAAGCGCAAAACTGTCACAGGGCTCTCCTATGCCGAGATATTAGACCGACTCGACGCTAAAAAAATCTTCACATTCAGCGAAGAAAAAAGTGCTCCTCCACCATGACAACGCACCAGCTCACACCTCCGCCATCGTCACGGCCAATTAGGTCGAATTAGGGTACGAACTGCTGCCCCAGTCACCGTATTGGCCACATATGGATTCCTAAACTTTCCAGGTTATTCAATATAAAATACTTTAGGCTGAAATGGAAATTTTGAGGAAACCATGGTTCCTATTCATGCATTGCGTTATCAACATTTTTTATTATATAAAACAATTAATTAGTTAACGGTATTCTCATGAGCTGTTTTCTCCTTATGGACACTGTGACGTATGTGTCTTGTGCTGGATATTTTATTTATGTCCTATTTTCATTCCCTTTAATCTGTTAGCAACTCACTTATGGCTATATCATATTTTCATCTATATAGAAGAAAACTCGGGACTTTTACTTGTTTATTTTGACCTCATTCATAACAATGGATTTGTTAGTTATTCCTTACTTGAACTCACTTCGTATCATTGCTATGACATCAACCGAAATTGATCAACTAAAAATGGATAGCGGTTTTTCGTATCTTTAGGGCTATATAGAGCGCATTTCTTGAAATGTTGTACTTTTTTTCTAGTATATTATTGGTGAAAAATAAGTAAATGTACTAGCATTTGTTCAGGCTAATGACGAAGTAATGAAGACCGCAACAATAGATTAAAAAACATTTCAGAATAACGTAGGAAGCTTAAGGACTGTCTATTAATTTGGAGCAAAAATACATTATACATTTGAAATTATTATTATAATTAATATATTAATAGCAAAATTACACTCGCTTAAAATGTTGGAAGTTTTCATGAACAAATAAATCGTCTGAACAATTTTAATTATAAGTCAATGAAAGTAAAAACATCACTCACCTGATTGGTAACCATAAATTGTACTAGTGTTGTTGGTGCGAAGGATACGACTGTTGCAGCAACTCCTCCCACTCCCAAGAGGATTCCAGCGTAATTCGGACTGAGATCATTATAATTGATATTGAAGCCAGAATAACTTGCATCGATGAGTATGAAAAAGATAAATATGAGGAACAATCCTAAATATTCGTTCGATGTGAAGGTGGCTATCAGAATCAGTAATAGAGATCCGCCCCAACTAGCTGAAAAACATTATGAAAATTATTGTCACCCCTTCATTCAGAATCACGGTACTACCAGGTTTATTAAAGCAACGTTAATTTGTTAACGTGAGTTGATATCTGAAGTGCTATTGAAAGCCATGGAATGAAGTTGATGGCCAAAATATTGCCAGTGTTTCATCTCCTTAAAATGTGTGACAAGTTTTAAATGGGAGAGTGTTAAGCTCAGAAAGGATTTTCAAATCACCAACAGCACCGAGTTGATATTTTATTTTTTTAAGAGAACACGCCGCCCTCGTGATATCTGAAGAGTTTTTCAATGTAAAAACATGACCGAGTAACTGTCTGCATCATTTTTGAAGCCACTAAGGGACGGCGCTGATGTATATTTTGAGGCCAATATTCCACTGTAGCACTTACCCACGCTATTACATATTTTTCTGCAGGTACCTGTACTAAGGTAGCCATGGAGTATCATATATTGCGATATACCACTATATAAGAAGGTTACCAAATACGCTATCAGATAAGTTGCCGCCATGAAGCTGCTAGCCTATAATGTGAAAAAGTAATGTCAACTCAAAATGATCTGAGACAAATTATTAGACATATACTCACAGTACTAACGTTGAATCCTAGTACTCTATTGATATAGGTAGGGAATTCTGTTGTTGCTAATCGTACAGTCCACATAACACAAACTTGAGCAATCCATGCTGCCCATGTAACCGATGATCCCCATATACTCGTCCAAGGAATTTTCTGAAAGAAATATTTAGAGTAATATGTAATAATTTTCTTTAGAAGTACACAAATTTTTATGTCAATTTATATAAGCATGAGTTGCAATATACAAATAGTAGTTATCAAGAGCAAAACAACACGAGAAAATTTTCATGAAAATCATTTAAATTTATATAACTCCATATCAGACTTTATTGTGCTACATCTTACATACAGAAAAATCTAATAAGTAACTGTGAAAATATTGAAATAGCTGTTAATAGTCATGTTTATGTATCATTTCAACCAGGGCCGTAACCAGCACTGGTTTCTAGAGGGGCTGAACAAATTCTTGAGGGGGCTTGTTTTTTACATAGTACTAAAATAAATATACGCGAAAAAAAGATAGGAATATAGAGATTTGTATACTGGAAAATGAATATTAATTGAAAAACATTTTGGAAAAATAAAAAAATTCATTTTAATAAAAATAATAAATAAAAAATCTCTCCTAGAAAACTCTGAATAAATAAAACTAATAGAAATAAAAAATATTGAAAAAAAATAGAAATGTACTTTCATCATTAAATATAAATAAATAAATATATCTATAGACGTTTCTATCATAGAGCCACTTTTTAGAGGAAGATTATAGATTTAAAAAATGCAGCCTACAAATTCATGTTTGAAGATTCAGCTCTATTTCCAATTACTCTTCTAAGGTTACCGTCGTCCAATTCATTCGTGGAAAGGATATTTTCATTGATTAATATTGTTGAATGTAAAATTCGAAATAAAATGATACTAAAAATGTTAAATTCAGTTGTGTCTATTAGAACTCACTTGGAAATGAATAAGATTTGCTGAAAATAATTTGAGCCTAGCAAAGCTATGTATGCAAAATTTAATTCTGATATGTTTCAGTAGCAGAACCAATCTACAACTTCAAGCACAGACAAAGATGATGATGATGTTATGATGTCTTGTGAACAGTTTATATAAAAATAAAGATACTTGTGACAGAATCGTGGTTCTGATTGTAATAGTAATTCAAGTCAGAAGTCCCGAAAGTACCTATTATTGTTTTTCGGACGAGTAGGCAACATGTTTGGGTGCCCTATTTTATCGTGCAGTTACGAAAAAAATCATGATTGCGATTTTGGGCGACAAGCTAGCAGCAAAACACGTAACTGAACACGGCTCTGAAAAATCTGGAAACCCTGATGGTAACCGCTCGTTTGTCGCTATTTCATTTCAGGATAAAAAACGTCAAAATGTTTTGCGTGTTAAAAGATGCCACAAATAAATAATTTTAAGTCAGTTTTACATTTAGGTAGATTTGTTTGTAACTAGGCTTATTTTATGTTTCAACGCAGATGTAAACATTTTTGGTTTGAAATAATTCTGGTATCTTTTCTAGAGGGGGCTTAGATAATTTCAGAGGGTGCTCAGCCCCCTCTGGCGCCCCCCTGGATACGGCCCTGATTTCAACCATTATATTCAATCACAACCTTTTGGTAGGCTTACTATACCAAGAATTGGCGTCCTCAATTTGAAGGTTAATGTAAATGGTTTTGTGTAAAATTATAACGTATAACTAAATATTGCATCATAATTATGAGTAATTGAACTGTAATAATAATAAGAATATTTATTCATCCAAATTGAATGATGACTAGCTGCTATGACTTCAGATGCTATTCAACTCTTGTTTTTAACATTTTAATTAAATCGTTTTAATGGGAGGCATTCTCTAATTGAAGTGCTTATTATTTGAATGAAATAACCAAAACAATAATTTAAATCATCACTGTAATATTATATTGGACTGAAATCTTCACCAGAAATCACACTGACAAGATTTTCGAGTTTATCGAGCGAGCAATCCCTAAGAAACTTATGTTCAGTATTTTAAGCAAAATCCATTGTTTTCGTCATTCAAAAAATGAGTGAGAGTGCTCTTTGGTAACTGATATGTGGCTTAAATACTCGCACTACACAACAGTTTATGATAACATTTGTTAAAATATAATCCATTTTGAAAATGGATATATTCCCCAATTTATGAGTAAAATTTTCATTCCTGGATACAGTTTTTTGCGCTGTTGTTGAAACAGTAAAGTTCTCACTTCTTTCAAGGTGAAATGCTTATTTTTGCTCATGAGTTATGTAGCGCTGCTCTCTGGAGTTCCTGCATCGCGACTTTGCTTCTGACAATGAACATTCTTAGTTACAGCTGCCTTATATGACTTGCCAAACATAGGAGTCATTTATCTTGAAATTGATGTACCGTTACGCTCCTTTCACACGGGAAGACGTACGTCTCACGCTCCTGTACGAGAGAGTTTATCGCTCCTACTTCTCGGCCTTTCACACGGGGAGACGTAGGTACGTCCCACGCTCCTGTACGTGAGATTTTATCGCTCCTACCTCTCGGCCTTTCACACGGGGAGACGCAAGTCTCGCGCTCCTACAGTAGATCGTTTAAATTTTCGAGATAGTTTTGAAAAGTGAAGTTATCTCGTCATGTAATTTATGAATTTGAGGTCCCTCACTCTGGAAGAGTATATTCATTTTATTTATTATTTCCAGGGTGTATGACAAAAAAGTTTCAGCAGTAGAAAAAAAAACTAAAGGCAGTCAATGCTTTAAAATCCGATTTACCATAGCTTGTAAAGACAGACATCTTGTTTGACTCAATTAAAATGTAATTGATCTATTGGTATTGTGATAGCAATCGAAAGCCTGCTGGTGACAAGAGCGAGAGCCGTTTTCGCGTGAAAGCACCACACTTCCTTTTGCATTTCGAGTAGGAGGCGCGGCTCTCCTGATCAAGATGAAGGAGACGTGAGAGCTCGTACTCGAGAGACGTGGCGGATCCCGCTCTCCGTGTGAAAGCGTCCATTGGACGCAATACATTTCGGTAGTGAGAGCCTTCCTCTCCTACAGGAGCGAGAGACGTACGTCTCTCCGTGTGAAAGGAGCGTTAAGTTAACAATTCCGGTCGTATTACAACTGTTTAATTTATTTACATAGGTATATATATATATATATATATATATATATATATATATATATATATATATATATATATATATATATATACATATATATATATATATATATATATATATATATATATATATATATATATATATATATATATATATATAAATATATTGTATTTTTTCTTCTATAGAAAGTTTAAAGAAGATTGAATCTTTATGATTAATGTCTCTCTCCACTACTAAAATTTTATATTCCAACGATAAATTGATTTCTTGCAGCACTGCATTTTAAGTTTGAATTTCAGAAATTATTTAGAGTACTAAATCATATTTGAACGACTCACTACGAACTTCCGATCGGTCTTCGACATCCGAAGTAGTATCACAACATTTCCTAACTCTACTGGCACAACTAGCATGGTAAACTTCACAATTTTGAAGAATTCACACTAATTTTAACAAATCTAATTTTGAAATAATCGCATACCGTACCTTTTTAGTGAAATTTTTGCCTCTGTTGATGAATTCCATCTCAGATTGAGAAATATATTTGTGTTGATCAGGACTACTTGAACCAAATATGGCCATGAACAAACACCATATTAGACCAAGCCCCCCGTATAGGTAGAATTGGGTAGGCCAACCCGACCAAGAACTCGATAATAACCCAGCTGTTTCTGTCGCAAAAACAGTTCCGAGGGTCTTGCCTGAAAATAATATTTTTTTTATTCCATTCTATCTCTGAGCAAACGATGAAATAATCTGTTCAAAAATTGCACGCTTCATTATTTTTTGTTCGAAGTGTCTGTAAAACTATATTTATACACATACATATACATATACATATACATATACATATACATATACATATACATATACATATACATATACATATACATATA